>JAOTQR010000086.1:18045797-18056364 GCA_025774065.1 Solanum ossicruentum | reverse complement strand
AAAATTTTAAATGGAGGGAGTTCTCTCTTTTTTTTTTCTCTCTCTCATTACATTTAGTGACAACTTCAATCATGAGTTTACTAATTTTATAGAATTTAATAATTTGATATATAAAATATATGTGTGTGAGACAAAGTCAAATGAAGACAACACAATTCAAATAGCAGCTTACAATTGATAGACTCTGCCAACTTTAGTACAATTATTTATTATGTTGTCAAATTTGTGTAGGGTTATATAACATAATATCTGGGGAGTGAGATTTCTTGTCCTTTAATTTTATAATTTAAATGAAAAAAGTTTACTCTCAAAATTTTTACTATTTAAAAATAAAGATATGATTTTGTAAAGAGAGAGACATAAAACTAAGAAAATTGTAAAAAGCTAGAAAGAACTCATTTCTCCTGTATATATTTATAATTGCTTTTGTCGTAGAACTGGAGCTAGAAGTCCAGATACAAATAATTTTACATAAATAGTACTTTTTCTGTTCACTATTGGATGTCAAAATTTTTTGAATTTGACTCTCATTTTTACTTGTCATTTTGGAGAAATCAAAATAGGACAATTTTTTTTTTACCTATTTTACCCCTAATTTACTTAAGAAGTTAATGTTTTTTTTTTAAAAATGTAGACTTTCTTGAAAATGTTCAATAATCAACTCATCTTTAGATTACCTAAGTAATATTTTTGAAGAAACATAAATATTATTAAATCAAGAAACACTTTTTCCTGCCATTGTATTAATAAAAATAAATGTATTAGAATTTGAATTATGACTTTAATGAATATTTTTATCAATTAATAAGGGTAAAATGATAATCTCATTATAGTAATTATTATTTTCTTAATAGGTGTGCTAAGCTAAAATTTGACATTTAATAGTGAACGAAGAAAATATATTTAAAATTATCATTATAAAATTCAAAATTTATAAAATTAAAACTTTGACTTTGCCTCCATACGTATTTTGACCACATTCCTTTAATTGACAAAGTTTTAGAGTCAGAAAAGGAAAGGGCACGTTAGCCTATCACAAGATAAGATATTTGCCTAACAAGTGTTCCCTCTACACTCTTTTGAGTGTTCTCTATCACCTCCATTAATAATTTTTTTTCCGTTCAATATTCGGTGTCCACATTGAAATTTGATTATATCTTCGATTTGTGTCACATGGGACCTCATTTGGGGAGAATCATTTCTTACTAAGGATTTTTCTATTTTCAAATCTTGAACCCCAGACTTCTCGTTAAGGGAAAAGTAATCTCATCCGCTGCACCACATCCTTTGATACTATTACCTCCATTAATATTGCTGTTTACATGGATGTTGGTTTTGTCATCTTGTATTTATCAAAATGTTCTGAAATTTCATCCCCTCATTAATTATCCTCTTCTCTTTCATACTAAATGCAAATTCTGTAGTTTCTCTTTTCCTCCCTCTAAATGGGGTCCAAGAATTAAAGTTAGTAGATGCAGAGTGCCATTAATGCACCTTGTATTTTCATGTGACCGAATTGTTAGTCCGAAATCTTAATAAAGTAACAATATCAACATATCTAGTGAGATCGTACAAAAAAGGTTTTAAGAGAACAAAATGTATGAAGATCTTATTACTATCTCATAAAGATAGAGAGATTGTATTCAGAAGACTTTCTTCTCAAAAATACTAAGCCACATAAGCAGAAGATAGTAGATATAAAAAAAATGAAAAAGAAGACTAAAGTGAAAAATAAATGATAATATGAAATCTAAATGTAAAAAAAATAATATTCATCTAAGTAATGAACGAAAAGAAAGTTCCTATTTCTAGTCTTTAACGATCATTAAGATTTATTGACTTAGTGTACCATATGAGTCCTTAAAATTACGACAGAATTTCGATTTTCATTAGATTTTTTCAGTCTCTTTGTAGACTTTTGTTTGTTGTGTTTGTATTTGATTTGACTTATATATGCATAGTGAAAAAAGAAGCATTATATTATACTTTTTTATTGGATGAGCTTAAAAATCATCCATCTCTTATATTTCAAAGAACTTAGGTCCTATATGTTTGCACTTAAATGGGATTTAATGGAGGTCTGAAGTTGACTGATTCAAATATTAGATTATTAAATCCATTTAGTTCTAGTAAAATTTAGACACTTAATGGGGTCTAAATAGGTCTTAATCGTAAGATCTAAAATAGAATCTTAATATCATTCAAATGTATTTTTGTATTGATAATATTCATAACCATTCTACCTATAATCATCCGTCTTCACCGCTAACCACTTCAGTCATCACTATGACTATCACCACCATAATTGCCAACAACCATTACCACACTTACTACCAACCACCTATGTTATTACAATCACCACTGTTATTAACTACTATTAACAAACTGCTACCACACTTATTTCCTCCATCGTTATGATTATGTCCATTGTTATCATTACCCCTTCTTTGTAATCGTCATCACCTTCATCACCATCATCACTAGTCACTACCAATCATTATCACCATTATAGTCATTCCTACTATCAACAAACTCCATCATCACAACTAGCACCGTCTTCAACTACCATGATACATTCATCTGTCACCACCACCACCTCTACCACCACTACTATTAGTCACTACCAGTCTACCACCACTATGATCAATCTGTATTATCAACTAATAAGCACTATCGTCGACTACGAAAAATACATTACCAACTACCATACATTCTTTAGTCACTACCAACAACACGACCAACTACTAACATCGATCAACTTCAATATTACAATTGCATCAGCACCACTATCAACCACGATTATAATAGTCACCACAACACAAGCCACCTCTGTTATCACAACTATCACCACCATCATTATTAGCCACTAACAACAACTATTATCGTCAACACCACTATTATAAATTATCTCCACAATTACTTGCAAGTAAAAGTGTTTAACTTTTTTAATTAAATAATAATCATTTTTTATTAATTCTTTTTTATATTTAATTAAGTTTTATTTAAATTGTATGTTTATTATATGTGCATATAAACAGATTATGTATATTCAGATGTTGAAAGACAAACAATCTCAATAATTCAGTTTTAAATCTAGAGACAACATTTTAATCATTCAAATATGTATTCAGATTTTGACATCTGAGAATCTTAATGAAAACAAATAAGATCTTAATCTACTTTCATATTCATTTTGTTAACATTTTTCAGCATATTTTTTGAAAATATTGATTAATCAAACTATTGGGATATCGTTATTTTGGGATGATAAAATCGTTCATAACGATAATATTGTCCAGTATACTTATCCACCAGAGTCCAAGATTAAGTTTTCAGATACACAAGATAAGTTGATCAGAGGTTGAATCGATCATCAGAAGAAGAGTTAGGTCAAAAAATTAGGATATATTCTGGGATCGGAAAATTAAACTTCCATCGAAGAGAAGCAAATTAAAGGTTTTCATAAAAGTTCTCGTAGGATCGAGAACGAAATTTTCATTCTATACATGTCAGATCATGAATTAGTAACTGTTTTCAATTTCCAAAAAAAATATCAATTGTGTCAAACTTTTCATTTTTGGAATAGTTATGAAATCTTCATAACATTTCTCTATGCAATTAATTTATAAAAGAATGAAAGTTATCTTTTTCACCATAAGGTTTGGTCAAGCGGGGAGAGTAGAATATACGCAAACTTTATCATTACCTCATAGAAATAGAGAGGTTATTTTCTGGGAACGTCAATTAAATTTAAATTAGTTAGATAAATTTTCGAGAAGTAAAATGTGACAACTTTTTTAAAGTGGAGTAAATTATTGCTGACAAATAAACCAATCTTTATTGAAAAGGGCAGCAAATGACAGCATTGACCTAGGTAGATTTGCTTCTTTTAACAAGCTCCTTCTCTTTGAATGCACTATTAACAGCCTATTCATGGTTACCCTGTGGATAAATTTAAATGAACATGAACTTGTCTAAGCATTTAATTCTGATACATTTTGTCAAATAGACTTTACACAGAAAGATACTTGTTGACCAATTGCTGTCTTTTATTTCTCTGGTCTCATCAATCTTAAAAAAAAAGTTGAAATCTATGCTGATTTTAATTGGATTTAATGCTCATTATGCATTTTTCTGAACGAAGGAGAGCCTTAAAGTAACTGGTAAAGTTGTTGTCATAGACCCTTGTGATCGCGGGCCCTTTCCTGAACCCTGCGCATAATAGGGGTTTTAGTGTACCGCGCTTGCTCTTATGCATTTTTGTGGGGGTCTTATTTGAAAAATTGTTCAAGCTTTGTAAGGAGTTCAGAAATTTCGTTGCAATATGATGTGGGTCTAGATATTCTTTAGCCAAATTTTTATAATTCGGTGTGGAGTATACAAAATCATAGATTGAATGTATATTCACAACTTTGGACGGTTTAGGCTTCACACAACCTTTATGCATTTTTGTAGGGGTGTTATTTGGAAAATTGTTCAAGCTTTATAAGAGTTTCGAAATTTCATTTCAATATGATATAGATCTAGATATTCTTTAGCCAAGATTTTATAATACGATCTGGAGTGTATACAATCATAGATTGAAAGTATATTCACAACTTTGGACAGTTCAAGCTTTAGACCGAACCTGATGAGTCTGACTCTGATATAATGTTAAATTTGGCATTCATTCAATGCAACATTAGTGTTCTATTGCATCAATCATCCATTTTTTTCTTGTAGCATGTGGCCTACATATGCATTTGTTTTATTTACATTAGAAATAGTAGTAGAGTATCTCTTTATACATCATATCATGGCATTAAATGCATAGCACCTAAGACTTGTTCATCCAATTCCCTCTATTGATATTATGTCTTTTTTTTAAAAAAAAAATCGTGATGTTTTTCTAGACGAGTTTTTTGAAAATAATTTTTCTATCTTTATGGTTAGTAGTAAGGTCTACACACATTTTACCTTCTCCAGATCCACTTATGGAATTCCACTGGATATATCGTTGTTGTTGTTATTGTTTATATTAAGTCAGTATGTGTATATATATCAATTAATTACTAATGGAATATCTCTTAGTATAGATATTTTGTAATTTTATTCATCAAGACTTGAATAAATAAGGTAAAATTGTCTAATATTTTTTGTTTCCGTTGAAGTTGAACTTGAAAATTTACACTCCTTCCATCCCAATTTATATGGGAAAGTTTAATTTGGCACATAATTTAAGAAAAAAAGAAAAATTTTAAGACGCATGGTCTAAAATGTGTAATAGATATTTGTATTGTTAGAAATCATTTTATTATTAGTAAAATGGATATTTTAAAGTTAAACTTTTACTAAATATAAAAATATATTATTCTTTAGACAGATAAAAACAAGTAAGTCATATTAATTGGGACAGAGTAAGTAATTTTAAACTCACCTTATTGACCATTAGCGATATTCCATTTGACAGGTTCTCTATATTATTTGCTTCTACTTAAATTTGAATAAATGAGAAAAAATTATTTATTCTTTCTCTCAATTTATATGACACTCTTCACTTTTTGAAAGATTAATTTGGCTAATCTTTAAATCTAAATTAGATTAGATTAATTTAACATTTCAAAATTTAAATTTTAAGTAGATATTAAATAATTGTAAGTTGCAATTTTTCTTATGTCAATATAATGACAAACATGTTATAAAATATTGATCAAAGTTTCTATAACTCACGAAAAATGAAAAGTGTCTCATAAAAACAATGAAAGTAATTCCTTCCCCTTCGATTCATGTTACTACTTGTAGTTTCTTATGTTTGGATTATTGCATTATTTGAATGTTGTTGTTGTTCCTTTTCTTTGAATGTTATGTAATGTTTTTCTTATATTATTTTTTTTATTTTGTATTCTTTTTAATTACTGAATCTCATATGTGTTATTCGAGCTAACGTCTTTCGAAAATAATTTTTTTATTTTCATGAAATAAGGGTAAAATCTGCATATATCTTAATGCTTCCTAGGCTTCATATATGAAATTACGCTAAACAAGTCGCTCGACTCTTCAAAAATATTATCGCATTTTGTGTTTAATTCTTCAAAGATATACTATTTTTGGAGTATCCGACACACATTCATCAACATTGTTTAGGAGTTCGGGCAACATTGATGCTAAATATGGTATTGTGTGGTGCTAAATTTGAAACTTAAAAGCTTATGGTTGTCAACTTTCTTATTCACCATTTGACCACAACCTTATGCTTTCCCCCCTTGATATATGACCTTCAATTTTCACTTTTACTCCCATTTGACAAATTACTTCTTTTCTTTTCCCTTGATAGAAACACTCCATCTTTTATAGCTAATGACTTGTTTTCAAGTGATCATTTAGAAACAAATTCTAAGAACTTAAGTGAGTTATAGTTTTTGTGTGTGCCGCGCGCGTGAGGGATGGGGAGAACACCATGTTGTGATAAGAAAGGTTTAAAGAAAGGGCCATGGACACCTGAGGAAGATGAAAAGCTTGTTGAGTATATCAAGAATCATGGTCATGGTAGTTGGCGTTCTCTTCCACATCTTGCAGGTTTCTTCACCACTCTTCTCTTTTCTCTTCTATATACAACATCTCTACCTTTGTAAGTGCACTGTTGTTATTGTTGTTACTAACAAAAACAAGTTATGTTGTTGTAGTTGTTGTTTCTTTTCTCTGTATGTGTTAGAATGATTCTCCTATTATTTCGATGTTTTCATTGCTTCTGTTTGAATATGTGTTACTTGAGCAGAGCGTCTTTCAGAAACAATCTCTCCAACTCCACGAGGTAAGAGTAAGGTAACGTGTATGCTCTACTCTCGCTATGTGGTGGTTGTTGTCCTAATGACCTCAAACTTGATGCTTGATGTCTTAGTTTGAAGGCAGGTAGCTAGTAATGAATGAGTGAAACAGAAGAATTTTTGAACTATTTTGGTCATATCCTTAGCTCAATGAACTCTGGAAAGTCTTTATTCTAAGTTCAGGAAGTGTTCGGATGGTATCCAAGACAAAAATGATTCCAATTCAACCATTATTATGATGATACAAGTTCCAAACTTCTCGAATAACAGAAGAATAATGGTGATCTGAGATCAATTTGGTAATTTTCTTTCTGTTTAGGTCTTGCTCGTTGTGGGAAGAGTTGCCGTCTTAGATGGACAAATTATCTAAGGCCAGACATAAAAAGAGGTCCTTTTAGCCATGAGGAAGAAAAGCTTGTCATACAGTTGCATGGAATTCTTGGCAACAGGTTTATTGGCCTTCAAATTTTT
Organism: Solanum ossicruentum; assembly: GCA_025774065.1. NCBI lineage: Eukaryota > Viridiplantae > Streptophyta > Magnoliopsida > Solanales > Solanaceae > Solanum > Solanum ossicruentum. Next base: position 18,049,090 of record JAOTQR010000086.1, on the reverse strand, counting down.
CCCCCTTTGTCTACATTTTTGCTTTTGTAGTAACCAGTAACTGTATCAATCCAGATGGGCTGCAATTGCATCACAACTGCCTGGAAGGACCGATAATGAGATCAAGAACTTATGGAATACTCACCTGAAGAAACGCCTACTTTCCATGGGCATTGATCCTCAGACTCATGAACTGAATTCAGCACCTGACGGGGTGCTGATAAGTCCACTTACATCACTTGCATCCCGCCATATGGCACAATGGGAAAGTGCAAGGCTGGAAGCTGAAGCTCCTCTCTCCAGGGGATCCAAACTCTTGGTTCCATCATCAGTAGGAAGGTCTGGAACCGACTACTTTTTACGCATATGGAATTCAGAAGTAGGAGAAGCATTTAGGAAATTCAACAAAAAGGAAGGCAGGACTACTTGTGAAAGTTCAGCTTCTCAAGCATCTTCATCAACAAAGTACGGATCTGCTTCAGGCATCACAACTGAGATGGACCTTAGTTTTGCTGCCTATCAAAATGATGATACAGAGTGGAAGAAAAGCCAACCATGTATGGAAGATGTCTTGAAAGGATATGAAGACACCTGTAGCTCCAGTGGATTGGAGGATTCATCCGAATCAGCGTTGCAACTTCTATTGGATTTCCCGAGTAACAATGACATGAGCTTTCTTGGACAAAGTGATACCTACAGCTTGTATCCTGAATTCTTGAGTGAAAGCTCCTTTAAATGCTCTCCAGCAGAACATGAAGTTGGCTTTGTCTGAATATGGTGGCCGCGAAGGCCTAAATTTTCGAAAAATTACTGTTCTTTTCCAGTAGGTCCAGCCGCAGAAAAGATTTGTATGTTGACTCCACTATGTATTAGCCATATTGAGTGGCATGTAAGCCAAGACATGTAAGGCAAAAATTTAGGTCTAGTGGCATGTTTCTTTACTAGAACTGTCACCATTTCTTGAAGTAAACATCTTTTGCATAGCTAAAAGCATTCGGAGAAACTTTGTTAACTCATTTGCTAGTTAATGGAATTGTTATCGACATTTCAGCTGATTGATTAGTTCAAAACATTTCAGACACTTCGAATAACAAAATATCTAGTGTAATTCCACAAGTAGAATCTAGGGAGGTTGGCGATGCAGCCCTACCCCTACCTTCTGAAGGTAGGGAGGTTGTTTCTGATAGATCTTTGGCTCGAGTAAAGTGAATCAAAATCAGTAGCAATGGAAATACCATTGATGCTAAACAAAAAAACATTATGATGGATCTCACACACAATGATTGTTTGTGAAAACTTCTGAATAGAACCATTGGCATTTAGCATCGACATTGAATTCTCCAGAATACAGGAACTGTTTTCCTAAGCAGGCTAGTAGAAGTTCCTATATAAATTAGGAAGCTCTACAACAAAACTGGACGTGTGAAAGAACACACGGTCACAGCCAAAACAACATCAGGCAAGAAACTATACAATGGAAAAAGCTTTTATCATCCAATGCATCCAAGTAACTTCTTATTAGGAGTTCGCCCTGTGGCGCGATATTTGTTGGCCATGTCCTCTGTTTTAAGAATTTCTTCCCCTTGTTTAACTTCAACCATTGCTTTCTTCTCTTCAGCCATCTTATGATCAAAGCTTCTTCATTTCTCATCTTTTCTGCATATTCTGCTTTCTTTTGCTCTAATCTTTCCTGCAGATTGCAGATTCAACAGCGTTTGACTCAATAGTATCATGATCGTCACTGCAAGGATTCAGAACTCATAGCTAACACCCATGCATTACGGTCTATTAACTGTGCATGGGCCATTTTTACACGGTTCACCCCTTATTAATGGTTAGATGGACCATACATGGTGAAAGTATTAAAAACATGAATTTGGCATTGTCTTTGACATCGTCCCAAGTGTTGTAGGAAGCTCTACAACAAAACTGGACGTGTGTTTATATAGCTAACAACATATAGGAAGTTATGGAAATCCTACTGTTATCTACTTTGCTTTTTTCACCCTCGTCCCATGCTTTGATAAATGCAGAGTTCTTGTCGTTATTAATCTGCGCAAGAGCAGTATCTAAAGAAAAACAAGAAACATGGCAGTTGTTAGTTGAGATGTGGATAAAATCATTCAATTGGAGTATGAAATGGTTGATACAAAATACAAACACAGGTGACTTTTAAAGGGTAATATGTTATGACCATCCAAGGAATTAACTCTCACTAAACACTAAAGAGCATCAAACTGAACTTCCGCAAGGAGGATTTTCAAAGAGTTCAAAGTTTTCATAAGTTTCAACTTCTCAAGAAAATTATAGCAGCTATGTGACCAGGAGGTGTTCAAGCCTTGGAAACAGCCTTTGGCAGAAATAAAAGGTACAATAAATCCTTGTGGTTGGGCCATTCCCCGACGCTGCACATAACAGGAGTTTTAGTACACCATACTTGCCATTTTTTTAATAACATTATAGTAGCAAGATTGTCCAAATTTATAGTAGATGGGTAGTCCATTCAAAAACCAATGTGAGATTTTAACACCACCTTCACGTCTAGGCCTAACTAGAGCGTGGACCAAGAGTCCAAAGGAGGACAGACCTGGCTCTGATACCATAAGGTATGACATTTAGGCTCAATGCTCAAAAGCCAACTTGTGAAGGAAGGATTTTCCAAATTCATATATAAGCAGATATTCAGTCCATTCCCCAACCAACACGGGACTCTAACCCATCCTAACACCGAACCTAACATCACACTATTATCTTATGTGATAATGTTGCAAAAAATGATTAAGTTCTAGTACTCCGATTCTTACCTCTTTCGTTGGATCCGTTTGAACTTTTGTCAGGTGAAGGATTCGAATCTGTCAAGATAAGGAACACGAAAACATGATTAGATTTCTTAAACTCTTGTTTAAGTAGACTGTAGTCAAAATATGATCCATGATATATGTAGCATAGACTTGTATATTCTTTTTCTAAAAGAAACTCAGAGAAAAGGGAGTTTGAAAATGTTAAGCTAGTTTATTTTTTCATTAGCATAATTTTTTTAGGATTCTAATTTTTAAAGTAGAATTAGTTCTTGAATAAGGAGATAGTGTTAAATTTTATTTTATGTTTTTAATGTTAACATGTTTGTCAAACATACATTTTCTGATGTTTCTCGAAATTTTATACTTCTAATTTTTTGGGATTAATTTAATTAAAATATACCAATTTAAAACAAAATGGCTCTTTAAACTGTCTTCACTTCTTTCAATTGTGAAGTAGCAGTTAGTCAATGCAACTTTCAACGCTCATCATGGGTCATCCGGAAACAGTCGCGC
>JAOTQR010000086.1:18007426-18024309 GCA_025774065.1 Solanum ossicruentum | reverse complement strand
ATAGTCATGCATATGCTCCTGCCTTTGCTCCCCTCACCCGTCCCAAACACACACACACACACACACACACACACACAGAGAGAGAGAGAGAGAGAGAGAGAGAGAGAGAGAGAGTGTGTGTTATTTAACTAGGGGGGCATCAGTTTAAACACAGAAAACATTGTATGTTGCATAAAAAGAATATGCAGATTTTATGATACCTTGGGCAAATCCATAGAACTGCCAAAATAACCTATACCAAAAGATGAGGAAGAATAAACTGCTGCAATCTCAACAGCTTCCACCTTAGCCAAACTGCCCCCAACCTATGGACAATGGAGTGCCAACCAACGTGGAAGTTCATTTATTTTCTTTCCATTGGATAAAAGCATGAGAAAAGAGAGAGAAGGAAACACTGGAATAGTCTTACCAGTCTTGGAGGCTCTGCTTGAACTAGAAGGAATCCAGCACTTCGGTCAGCACCGCAACGGCTGTTTTCTTGAATAGTTTGCAAAACCTTTTTACAGGCAGAAGATGGACCAGCTTGAGACCTGCAGAAAGAAACAGGCAAATAATTCAAGCACGAAAAAGCAAGATGGAATACGTGTTTGTTCAAGTTCACAAATTTAACAATGAGCACTAATGTTCAGCAAAATCCATGGATCTTGCTTCCTCTACGTTATAGGACTTCAAAATCATATTGGCCATAGCTAATAATGGGGAGAAAGCAATGTGGACAAATGGGAAAGCAGGTATCTCAGATATGTCTCAAACATACAGTGATGATGAAATACAGCATTCTCGAGCAGCAAACCCTTTCATTAGGTACTCTCCAGCACCACTGGCACAGCATCCCAGTCCCCTTGATGATGCCCAACAACCCGAACCGTACATTGCTGCTAGACCCACACGCCCACTTACCTGTTATAAGTTCAAAGATTGAAGAAATAAGCAATCCAAAGAAATATCAACTCAATATAAGAAAGAAGAGAGGGCCTCTGCTCTTGCAAATACAACAAAATTTGGAACCAGGGAAAGTTTCACAAAAATATAGGAGGCTAAAGGAAATAATAGGCATCGAAAGCAAGAAAATTGTACACTCCAAGTAGATTGTACGAATAGTGCAAGGAAAAGAGAAACTCAAAGCTCAACAAGAAGCAAACATCTTGGACAAAACCAAATAACTGTAATGCAACTTCTGCTTCCTTCAATAATATAATAGCTTCTCAATATTCACTTAACTGGTGCTTGTAAAGTCAAAGTATGATATAAGCCTTTCAAGCAGTCCATCATGACGAGAGAATCAAGTGCAGGAAAAGGACATACACAAGAACTATGAAGAAGAAAGGAGAGGAGGGTAAGAGAAAACAATCATTCAAAGGATGAACATGATAAAGCCAACTGGTCATACCAAACCAAAAGGAAGAATTCAGGCCACAAACAATTGAGCATTGTAAAGCTTCTCAATATCCAACGAAATTTATACAGAATAATAACTTCTAAACAACACTGAGAAGCTTAATAGAAGCAGCAGAGGTAAAGAAGATGGGAAAATATGTGTATACTATACTTGTTCCAACAGCTATATCTGTAATTTATCCACAATAATAACTTTGAAACAATACTAAGAAGATTAATAGAAGCAGCAAAGGTATAGCAGATGGAGAAATATGTGTAAATCTAGATAAGGTGTAATTAGGTGCTGACTTTTGTGTCCTTGTTATTAGTTTATAATGATTCTTAGATAAGATAACTGTGGGAGTTGTTTCCAACAGTTAATCTTTCTACTATGCTTTGTAATATTCACTTTTGGTATTGAGAGTGATTAGTTACCAAAAAATCACAAAGTTGTTTATATATCATTTCTAGATTCATCACCTTCAGTGCTATCCCACCGCTAGAACTTCCACAAGCCATATGTCCTTTCGAATCGAGACAGATAACGCCAACTGTGTCTGAAATTAAGTCTTTGTCAAATGCATCGAGCAAGGATATTTGGTCACCCACTCCATTTCCATTCAATTGATCTGATGGTTGGCTCTCTAATTCTGGAAAGAAGAAGAAGCACATCTGAGACACACACAGAGGGAAGGAAGAGGGAGAGGATAACAAGCAAATTAATAGTACACTAATATTTTCTCACTATGAAAAATTACAGGAAAACAAAGATGGTCCAGCCAACATGAAAATATTGTTTATGCAACGAAAACATACCCAGTGCAATTCCACAAATGGGGTTTGGGAGGACTGCATGTACATAGCCTTACCCCTACCATGTGAAGGTAGAGAGGTTGTTTCTGTTAGATCCTCGACTCAAGTAAAACATATCAAAATCAACGAAAATACAGAAGTGAAGAAGACATGCCAAAAACAAAATGAGGAGACTAATAGCGACAACAAATAATACGGTAATCGAAGGAAAGGATAGAACAAGTTAATAATAAAATTGAAGAATAGTAGAAGAGTAATAACAACAATATTGATAAGGGAACTACCGAACATTCCACTACCTACTACATTCTACCCTAATCCTCGACCATTATATCCAATAGAGTGTTATGTCAGGGGTAAGCTGCAAGTGCGCCATCTCATGTCTAATCACCTCTCCCCTCATACCCATCATTGTCAACCTTCTCATACCTCATTACTAGGGCATTTGTGTCTTTCCTCTTAACAAGCCCGAACAATCTCAGTTTCGCCTTCTTCACCTTATCCACCATGGAGGTCACTACCACCTTGTCCGAATATCTTTGTTTCTATTCCTATCTCCTAATAAGCCACACATCCATCTCAATATCCTCATTTTTGCTATTTGCATCTCTTAGAGGTACGTGTTATTGACCAGCCAAAACTTCGCCTCATACAACATAGATGGTTTGACAACAACTTTAAAAACTTTGAGATCTGGACGACGCATTCTTATCACACACAACAACGGAGGTTCATCCACCCTGCTGACCTGCTCTAATATGATGTGTAACATTATTATCAATCTCCTCATTTCCTTGGATTATTGAGCCAAGATAAATGAAACCTCCTCTCTTGGAGATGACTCAAGTATCAATCTTCACTTCTACATCTGCCATGTCACTGAACTTGCAATCCAGGGTGTTTGGTTGGGAAAAAGTTATCTTGGTATAATTTATTCCACCACTAAGATATAAATGGTGGGATAAATAATCCAAGGATTACCTAATACCTCCAACCAAACATAGGATAAAATGATCCTGCATTCTACCCTAGATTAGTTTATACCTAATATTCACACCAAAGGACTGAGGGGTCATTTGGTAGGGAATAAGTTATCCCAGTATAACTTATTCCATCACTAAGGTATAAATGGTGGAATAAATAATCTAAGGATTACCTAATACCTCCAACCAAACGCAGGATAAAATAATTTTGCATTTGTCCTGAAATTATTATACATTATACCTCACACCAAACGACTCTAAAGGGTTCGTTCAGGATGCTAGACAAACATAGATTGTCTTGGACAAAAATTTAGTACTGGTTTATCTCTTGTTTGGTTACTAAAATTGCGGGATAAGTTATAGTAGAATTAGTTATTACTACAGGGATAGGACGGAATGGTAGTACCAGAAGTAGTTCTCCCAAGATAAAACAATGAAAATGGCAAAAATACTCTAAGGTCCCTCAAACCCTTTGTCTACTAAATAAGGTAGAGGATACATTTTTTAAAGAACTACTTAGAAATATGCATGGCATGTTATTCTTAATACAACAAACCAAGCAATCATAAGAAATAATACCAGAATAACTACACCCGACATAACTAACTCCAAGATAACTAATCTCAGCATCGCTTGTCTTCAAACCAAATGACCCCGAAGTACTCTTAGTCCTACACCACCTAAAAAATGCTTTAGACTCCAGGTCTATCTCTAAACCTCTAGCCTATAGTTAACTCAGTCACATGTTCCGTCAATCAATATTATGAAATCTGCAAATAACATACAACATGGCACTTCCCCTTGGATATGTCGTGTTAGTTCATCCATCACCAAACACTTATCTAACTACTTCCCTAATGCAATTAGCAACCTTTCTTGCATACCATTTGCATCCGACTACTTCCCCAAGCCTCTATCACCATCAACTTCTTCCGAATCTCCCAAGCTCTTGTAGTAGTGTTTATGCAGAAGCATTTTATTTTGTGCAAAGCTAGTTGACTAAGCAACTGTATATATATATATATATATATATATATATATATATATATCCCTGGTGCAAAATAAGTAGCTTGCAGAAGATTAAGGTTGATCCCAATGACAAAATTGCACAATCAGAGGAACTGCATCTCCAATCAGTTCAGTCTACTGGAGATATCAATTATGTCAAAGATAGTACAGTAACTAAAATGGTCAAAAAAGTAGCCTAAAGAACAAGATCCACTTTGATGATTTTGCAGAGGATATCATTTAGAATCTGCAAATTGTATAGCAGGGGAATCTTTCATATACGGAAAACAGACAACTTTGTATGAGCACAAAGTAACAGCTTCCAAGGATACTACTTATCAGAGGGTTTAAGATTCACCCAATGTCCTTTACAAAAGAACAAAAGAAAAATGATTAACCCAATGCTAACTAAATGCAAAAAGTGGGATAATTGAGACCTCATAATATGAATGTCAGTTCATCAGAACTCAAAATCATATTTCCTCCATTTCAATTTATGCGACTTTTCTTTTTAGTCTGTTGCGAAGAAAATGACACTATTAAATCTTGAAACACCATATTCTACACTTATTTTTTTACCTTTAATGAGAAGCTTCTATAACCCCATAAATGTTATGACATGTTCAAGGGCACAATTTTTCAAAAGTTTTATAGCCACATATATGCTATAGCATATTCTAGACCACAAGTTTCAACAGTCTTCATTTATATCGTAAAAACTCTGTGCTATTAAAACTATGTCTCATACTTTGGAACATAAGAAATAATTTTGTCCAGTTGTCGGCCTTCCCCACAACATGATAAACAGTACCATAAAGGAAATCCGAAAAAAAAATCTTAAACAAAGAGTGTATGGCAGCCTTATCAAAGTCGAAAGACCTTGGATAACAATATGCTACAACTTACCAGATATTGCATTAGTCTCCTTAGCATTGAACATCTTTATGTCAGGAGCCTCATTAACAGCTTTAGCATCATCAAGCATTGCTTTGTATCTTCTCCATTGGGTTCTAGCCTTCTCAGTAACAAGCCACTGTCTCCATATCACAAATAAATAGTTTACTTCAATCCAAAATCTAGGAAGGATACTGATCAAAGGAAAATAATATTTATATAGACCACCCATCTAGTAGACCTCCCTTTTAGCTTAAAAGAGGCTAAGCACTTCCCTCTGATTATTTGGATATCTCCCCACTATTAAAGTGCCATTCACACTCTCAAATTTGGAGTACTTGCGGAAGAATGTCTATTAATATAATAATGAATAGTTGCTTCATGCTTGCCCATACTAACAAAGGGAAATAATCCCTCCCCTTTGGCACTTATTTTTACTCATTTTTGGATATTCCTCAATATAAGTACAAGCACTTTTATAGCAATTAAGGAATATTTGAGATACCTCTTTAAAGGAATATGCTACCCTTCATATAGGCGTGAGCTAGAGTTTGGAGTAGAGTAGACTCCAAAAATCCTAACAGAGATTGGACTCATCTTATAGTCCACAAAACTTTGATGTCTAAATGTTCCTATTGAATTTCAATGGTCTTCCTTGCTCTCAAACTAAAGGAAGTGAAACAACTTGAGTTTGCAACCAAAACTAGAAAATTAGTACGTGTAAGCCTAAAAAAGTTTCAACCGAAGGAACAATTATCATAATAATATTGTTGTTAAGTCCCACATCGGCTCATTAGAGATGAGAATATATCTTTATATGAACTTGGACCATTCTCACCGCATGAGCTAGTTTTGGAGTTGGATTAGGCTTAAGGTCCATTTCTTTAACATGGTAGCAGAGAAGACAAAGGTCCTAGATTTGAATCTAACCAGCACCAATTATTAAAAGGCATTTCCATGTGGTTGGCTCATCATAAAGAATTAGGCTTGCATGTGAGAGACCCTGTTGAATATATAATTAAGAAAATAAAAGGGTGCTCTCTCTAAAAGTTTATTCTAATAGCTTGAACTTTTAGATGAGATGGTCATATTTTTTGTTTTTGAAACTTGTAAGATTTTTTATGAGATAGTCATACACTTCAACATATTTTACATAATATAACTACCACTCGTGTCTGACACCTAAGGAAAAACAAATCTACAGTTAAAATGAGTGTATTCTACCTCATCAGCCTCTGTTATAGTTGATGGTAAAACAACACCTTTGGACTTCGCCCATGCACGGGCACCTTCACCAACTAAAAACCTAGACCAGAGGCCAGAAAAGTTTTATTAGAATATGAAGTTGGAAGAAGAAACAAGTCAAACCAAGAGACAAAGAACTGGACTTCTATTTATGAATAAATTTTGAAAAAGGAAGGATGCAATGAGTAGAAAAGAGTTGTAAACAACTTTTTCAACAGTAATTAATGTTTATGTCCCCTAAAATTAAAAGAGAAGAAACTTCAGCCAATGGAATCAAAGTAGCCAACCTTGATAAATAATGTAGAACATTAAACATTTTCTAATCATATAGATGAACAATGAGTAATTTACAACAACAGAAACATCAAATTAAGCAACACATCTCTCAACTATTTAATTATTGTTTCAGTCCACATAAGTTCATTGGATAAACAACAACAACAACTTGCCTAGTGGAATCCCACAGGTGGGGTCCGGGGAGGGTAAAATGTACGGAAACCTTACCACTACCTCATAGAGATAGAGAGGATGTCTTTGGGAAACCCTTGTCTCACATAAGTTTATTGGAACCGCTTCCTTTTTTAGCAAATTCCAATTTCTTTGAATTCTTATACAGATATGTTTTTCCAATTATGTATTCATATTGTGCAAACATAATCAAAAAGGATGATGATATATCAACTAACAAAAAGGCACCATCTAACGGATTGTTAAAGCAATACAGAGTTATTTACAAGACATCTAAAGAAGAGTCATCGTACATTGGAGATATTCGTCCAAGCAGTGAAGAACCAGAGATCTGTTCCTTGGCCAACAAAGCAGCAATCTCAATGGCATTTCTGACACCTGGTAATGGTTAACTTCACAGAAAATGTAGCAAGAGTAAACAAAATGGATGCCACAAGATCTAGAAGTATCAACTCTAAAGCAATAATGAAAAACTTAAGAATACTTTGCCAATGCAAGACCTCTACTTTCTGCAATAAAGTACATGATCATTGGATCTGAGCATACCTGGCACTGCACCTACAGCACCAAATGCTCCAGAATCACCATCCATAATACTAGCATCACACTCCACATGACCATCCTCATTCAAATTCGAACCCCGTCCAGCATTTGTATTTGGATCATCCTGCAAGAAGTAACTTCACCTACACTCCGTGCTAGAAGGGAATTTTAAGACTTCGACAATGACATTTTTTGTGCAAAATATTATTTGAGAAGTCATGACAAACTTTTACATGATTTCAACATTTACAAGCTCGTATAACAGCAGAAACAAACTTGACCCAAGTGACTCACCAGGCATCAGACACTTTTCACCCCATTGTTCGGTAATTGACTACCTTCTTTTTTATGACAGCCATATAAATTGAACATCTTCTTCAATCAACTATGCAAAGACTGCAACTAACTTAAATATTATTACATTTCAATACAAAGTAAGGTAACAAGTAAATTTTGTTGCTGCTCTGATGCCTCTGACCCGAATATTATATCTAGCTTTTTCTAGAGCTACTCATAAATTATATGGTTTTGCCAAAAGAGGTACTTTCTACACTATACAACTAAAAACTTGTATAGGCACACTTTTTCTTCCAAAAACCAGTTCGTCCTCAATCTATTCTTTAAAGGTCAAAAGTAACTAGTGCCTTCACATACAACTCATCTAACTAAAATGGTGTTCTTGTTAATCATTGAGCAAATTTAAAATATGACACTCAATTAGATATGAAAATGCTAATCTTGACCCTGTTGAAGTTAATTTGAACGGAGGAATAATTTGTTCTGATGGTTTCCCCAAATTTCAACATGTCCCTACATGGTCCATATCTCATGGAGGCAATAAAAATGCATGTCCAAATCCTAGAAGCCCACTTGCTAAGGAGGCCATCCAAAAAACCTTTATCATCAAATTGCTTGGAGAGATCAAAATAATGGCATGAATCTCTCGCTCCACCCCGGTGAAAGTAATGGTTTGCTTGTTAATGTTGATGCCACCAAAGGTTATCGATGCACCTATATCGTGAGACAGATTACAAAGGAAGAACTTGTAAAAGTTATTTGAGATTCATGGGTGACAAATTATGAAAAATTGAGAGAACCCCATGAACCCCCTTTAAACTAAATAGCTTATTCTCCAATTTATTGAATCTCAAGTTAGTTATTAACCAGAAATGACCGTAGACATTACAATCAATGTCATGACAAGTTTAACCTAGTTTATGTGAAGTTAAGAACTTGCACTTGCCTGACCAACCTTTTTTTGGAGAACGGTAACATTCACTTGTCTGACATCCTTCCACTAGAATTTATTAATCCTCTAAGCACCCTGTTTTTATCTAAATTTCTTCACCTCTTAAGAAATGGACTAACAGAAACATCCTTCCTATACAATGCATCACAAATTTGATTGTTGTGCATAATTCTTCCAAAAGACTCTATAACACAATTATGTCATATTGAGATGTCAAAAAAGTACACTATCAAAAACAGATTCCACTAATAAGGTTTACAGATACAAGTATGAAGTTGCTGAGATACCTCCAATACTTGAATTGCAGTAGTAACAGCGTCTATGCATCCACCAGCACCCTGAAAGTGAACCAACACGACCACATACGAAAGAGGAAAATCCAAAAATTTAAGTTAGTTGCTATAGACCATCTCTTTTTGACAATGTAAATGTATATAGACTGAAAATAAACCAATCGAACTAAAAAAATCACACACGTATATAATTGTAATCGAATACACGGATCAATTTAGAGAGTTAACTACAAAAGTAAGATCAATTTCTTCTTTTCACAGTTCTCAATCTGACAAGGATGAAGTTATTTATTTATATGATGAGAGACCTTTCGGAGAATGGAAGCGGCAGCGAGACACGCTCGTTTCATGGCGAAACGGAGAGCTTTCTCATTCGACGGCGCGTGATATCCAGCGCCGACGTGTACGGCGACGAAGAACGTCGGAGTTGAGAGTGTCTGATCAGTAACCTCGGTAGCCATAGCTCTTTTCTCTGCTCGCCGGTGTAGACAACGAAAGGAAGGAAATTGAAAGTAAAAAAGCCTTCAGGAAATTATCAAAATAGTCCTTAAATGTATTGGGGTTTGGATCATTTAGTCCCTTATATTTTGTTTTTCTCTCATCGGTGGTTTATCATAGAAAAATTATCTAAGTACACAAATATTCCTACTATATTTACTAATTCTTTACAAATTTCAGATTATCAATAATTTCATATCAAATTTCAAGTCATTACTCATAAATACATCTATTTTTACTACTAGATACACTCTAAAATGTAGAATGATAAACTGAGAGGTGAATGAGAAAGGCAGAGAGGTGAGTTAGAGAGGAGAGAGGCAAGCAACAAGGAGGAAGGCAAGCAAGAGAGTCAGTGTATATTAAATACATGTGAATCACATTAGATATATGTATTTAGGATGCTAGATACAATCTGAAATCTAGATATATAGGAAGAGAGACAAGTAAGATAGGCGAGTCAGAGATAAGAGAGGCAAGTGAAATAGGAGGGAGGCAAGTGAAATAGGAGGGAGGCAAGTGAGAGAGTCAATGTAACTTAGATATATGTGAACTCACTTGAATATAGTGTATTTGAAATAAACTATACCTAATTTAACCCCATGTATATGCAATACATGTATCTAGATGTGTCAGATACATGTATCTGAGAACCTAAATCTAGCATGAATTGTAATTTCAAAAATCTCTAATTAGGTCTGATCCTAAATTAGTGAGATTTATGTTGTTTATCCTTCATTTTAGGTGTGGTAAAAACACGTCCAATCTATTTGAGTTTAAGGAATGATTTTCATTTATAAGTTCAACCTAATTTAGTCGACCTATTTTAACTCATTAAAAATTATGTTGATATTTACTCAAATTAACACATGCCAAAACTTGTCAAAATACCTTTTAATTTTTTTTTGAGTTAATATATTAAATATAGTCATAATAAAAAATTAATTTATTAGGTACTAAAAATATTTTAAAATAATTCAATACATAGTAAAATTGACGGGTTAGGTTATAATAAATATTTAACCCATTTTGATCCAATAAATTTGAGTTGAATTGAACTTTGACTTGTTATTACACATTCAAATTTAATTCAAACGGCTCAATTGTCAACCCTAATTTATCTGACCTTTTTTGGGTTTTATTTGCTTTACAATATGGAGTCATATTTTTTTTCTTTATTTATGCACTAGCCGTTATCTAGTCGTTGAAGCAAGACTTACTATATAAGGTACTACTTTGGAGACAAACTAGCCGTTGACGTGAGACTTATCTATATATCGTACTACTTTGGAAACGATCTAGCCATTGAAGTGAGACTTATCTATATAAGGTATTACTTTGAAAACTTAAACAATACAGAATTCTCCTAAAAAGAGTATTCTTTTCACTTATCATATTTTAAGTGAAAGTCAACAAGTCAAACTACTTGCTTACTCAACAACAAGAAATAAGTAAGAAAATCTCTTACTTTTGGTATTAGTATTGTATCTTTATCTTACATTAATAAAGTCTTACTAGCCGTTGAAGTAAGACTGATATATATAAGATACTACTTTGGAGATTTGAACATACAAAATTCTCCTGAAAAATATTCTTTTCACTTACTATCTCTTCTGTACACCAAATTTGTTTTTTGAGTTTTTATAATTTCTATTTTAGCTTATAATCAACGATTTTTGTTTCTGGTTCAAAGAAGGTAAAGGTATGTTATGAAACTTCTTGATATATGTTATTGTCTATTAACATGCTTAGTATTTGAATAATTCAATTATTCAACATCAGAAGAGATTAACATGGAACTATGCAGGTAACAAACGTTTTTTCCAATGGTGATCAAAAAGCGCAAGGTTGCTCCCAGAAGATATTTTCCTGAAGAGCTTATTTGGGAAATATTTGTTAGGCTTCCAGTCAAACTTTTAATGAGTGTTACGTATCTTTCTAAATTTTGTAATTCTCTTCCATCTGATCCTTCTTTTAAAGATATCCATGACAGCTACTCTACATCTCATCCTCATGAGCCAAAAGTACTTGCACATTCAAGGGATGGAAATATCTTTTACACTATAGAACAGAAGGTGGAACATGAAGAACCCATTGTTCTTCATATTGAGGAGTTAGATGGAGCTAAATATCCTCGATTTCACTATGCTCATGGTTTGTTCTGTTTATGGAGTACGGTAGAGTATCCCCCTGCTATTTATAATCCCATTACAAAAAGAGTGAAATATCTTCCTCTTGTAAATTCGAGTGATGATGACATTAAAAGTTATTACTATTCATTTGGTTTTGAACCAAATGAAAAGAAGTACAAAGTTTTAATGAGTAGTAATCCACAAAATATCCACGCAACCAGAAGACAATGGATTTTAACTCTCGGGTCAAGTGAGTCATGGAGAGAGATTGAAAGTGCACCCTGTTTGTTATTTTTGTTAACAGTTGTAGAAGTTTGCATAGAAGGCACTATCTATTTCGTAGGTATTCATAATAAAAGGCGATGCATAGTGGCATTTAGTATCAAGACGGAGAATTTTAGAATTATCTCATTGTGGGCCATATTTGATTCAGTTCCAGCAAAAAGATTTTATCAAGACTTAATAGAAATAAAAGGAAAATTGACAGTTGTTGATCTTTCAATGAGGGATGTGACAAGGGTGGATTTGTGGATTTTACAAAATTGTGAAACTGAAGAATGGGTGAAGCATACCGTCACATTTTGCGATGCACTTTGTTCTAGATTGCAAATGCGTGCTCCGGATTACTTTTGTAGCAGTACACCTGGTGATGAGATCGCGTTCTTCTCCATCAATCAAAATTGGATTTTCTTTTATGATTTGAAGAAGAAGAGTTGGAGAACAATGAAAATCACAAAATTTGCAAAAAAAATGGAGATCATTGGTATCTATAATCATGTAGATACCTTCTTATCTTGCGTTTATTGTTAGTTTTGAAATTGATTGATTTGGAGTTCAATTATTTTGCTTTTTGATATTAATTCTGATGTAAGACATTCATATTGTCTCTTGTTCTTTTATCTATATTTATTTGTTGGTACTATATTCTTCTTGTCAGAGACTTCTTTTTACTTTTTCTACCATGTTAAATAGAGAAAAATAATTGCATTTTCAATTCTGGATTACAAGAAAAATAAAAAATAATTAAATTCTCAAAATATTATTTATTTATATTTGAAATAAATTTTAAATTAGAATTTTTACCTTTTTTCTTATTTTTATAATAATAATAAAAAGATTTCAATTGCTAAAGAAATATGACAATTTGTAATTTATTTTGACAATTTTGATTCTAAACCCTAAAACTAAGGGTACAAATTTAAAAACAATAACTCAATTAGAAGTATTGTATATTAATACTTTTTGTTGGTTTTTTAATATGAAAAAATGGCTTGATATACCCTTCAACTTGATCATTTAGAGTTAAAATAACCTTGTTATAAAGTAGTTCATATATATCCCTACTATTACACAAATTACTCACTTAAAGCATTTTCCTCTAATGAAAGTGAAAAAAGTAATTTTAAATTTATTAATTTATTTTTTAATTAAAAATATTCATGTAGGGGTATATTTGATCCTTGTTGTATATTTGATCCTCCTTCTTACAACAACAACAACATACCCAGTCGAATCCTACAAGTGAGGTCTGGGAGGACATAATGTACGCAGACCTTATCGCTACCTCATTGAAGTAGATAGGCTGTTTTCTATGACCCTCATATCAAAACTCATACGCAGAAATGAACTAGATATTACAAAACAGAGGGATCCTCCTTCTTACACATATTTCTTTTTGACTTCTTTAATTTAACGGCTAATTTAAATTTATTATTTTGATGGTCAAATTTTTTTTTCATAACTTTCTCGTCAAATTATCATATAAGCCCCAATTTTTTTTATAGATACAAAAAAAAAATTTATAATATATTCAAAAAATAGTTTACAATATTCTGTTATTTTTTTTCTCTTTTTCCTTTTACACTTATTTTATTTCTTATACTTTTACTTCCTAAAGGATGAAAGAAAAAAATAAAATAAGAATAAAAAACTCAAATAATGATAATAAAAAAAGTCAAAAAAAAACTTTCTGTGAATACATCAATTTGAAAAACATAAAAAATAATTATAAATTAATTTATTCACTTTCGTTAAATAAAAGAGTATATGTGAGTCATTTTTACGTTGGTGGGGGTATTAGAATTATTTTTTTATTTTTCATATATGTGAACCATTTTTATAACGAGGGCTAAACTACAAAGTTGAGCATACCAGATCCTTTTTCCTTTTAACAAAAATGTCCTTTGTTCGCTTACTCCCACTTCGAATTATTTTTTTTGAATCTCCATCCTTCACCTCCATTTTTGGTGTATAATGATCCACGTGACCATAACGGAGTTTACTGCCTCAAGAGTCGTGGCGGAACTAGTATTTTCGTCAAGGTTGTTCACACTTTTATAAAATATGGGTGAGTGATTTTTTGCTTCAAGTGTGTTCAACAATTGATATATGTATCAAAATATCTTTATTTAATCTATATATTTGAAAAAAAAATTTGACGAAGGTTGTTCATCTGACAGAGCAGTTGTTGATATAGAGAATATGCAGGAGAACAAAAGTAACAGTAACACATGATTTAGACAAGGATGTAGGAAAATCAATTATGGAGAATATAACATAACAACAATATACTCGGTGTGATTCCACAAGTAGGGTTTGGGGAGGGTAAAATATGCGCAAACCTTACTACTACCTTATAGAGATAAAGAGGTTGTTTCCGAAAATCCTTATCTCAAGAATCAAGCCTCATAAGTTTGAGTACAAAAATTATATCTAGACTTGTTCATGACAGCCTAGAAAGATACCTGCCAAAGTTAATTTCTCAGAATCAAACAAGCTTTGTGAAGGGTAGAAACATAGGTTAGAATGTGTTACTTGCTTAAGAAATTTTGACTGATGTAAGAAAAAGAGGCAATCCTGATAATTTGTATATTAAATTGGATATGACCAAAGCTTATGAGATTTGATTAGAAATTTCTAATCGAGGTATTAGGACATATGAGATTTGACTCTAGATTTCTGAGTATGATTTGGAGATTTATGGCTAATAATTGGTATTTTGTGTCAAGGATTCAGTATATAATACAGTTGATCATATAGAGAAGCAAGACAATGATATCATTAGTATAAAGCAAGAAACTTTTGAAGTTGTTCGTATTGATGATATGATAGCTTCAATTAAAGAAGTCAAAGAAGTAGATTCTAAACATGTAGCGTCTAAAACTATATATGCTAGCAGTGACCTTTACGGAGAAAATTTTGAAGGAGATGCGTTAGAAATTGAAGTCTCTGATCAATCTTTAGCAATATCAAGGTCACTTGTTGGCTTAGATCAAATATTGGAAGCAAATGCAGAAGATGAAGGTCAAACATATGAAGAAGTTGTCCTTGAAGGCCAAATTTCAGGTGGAGAAAGAGCCAACATAATTTTCAGAAGCTTTGAAGTTGATAAACTATTGAGGAGATAAAATCAGAATCTAGTGGTAGATCATCCTATTATGGTGTCAAGGCTTCATAGGAAATTGATGGTTGGATCGTTACGTTATTGACTCAAATAAGAGAGTTAATAGTGATAAATCATCTTTGTATCATGGAGTTACACTGAAAGAAGAGAGTTCTAAACTATTGAACTCTGGAGTTCAAACTTTTCCTTCACATGTGTGTCTCTGGATAATGCAATTGTGGTGTTTTGTGCCACTATAATGGTGTAGAAAACAGTCGTTCAACGGAAATGAACAAATAAAAAGTAATAGATTCATATTATAATTTTGACGAGTAAATTCATTACAAGAATTATTGCAATTATTCATTTCTGTTGTGCATAGATTACAAGCATACAATCGTGTATTCGGAAACTGCAACAAGCTCAAGAACTTCCATTATCCTTGCCGAGGAATAGAACAGAACACTGCTTCAATGTGTCCTCCGGGCTAGTAACTGGAAAAAAGAGAGAACAGGAAACAACACGACAGGTAATGTGAGTCCTCGGGTAATGATGCAAGCGAATAATTATTCAAACGTCAAAAGAATGAAGTTTTAACCGGACCTGTATGACCGACAGTTCTCTCAGACTCGTAGATCTCATGGTCATTTCCTCCCTATTCAAGTAAAAAGCAGGACTCTTGTATCAGCCCGGACACGGAAAGAAAGCTTCAAGCATGTCAATAAGTAAAGATTACCTTGTATGTTTTGTCTCCAAAAAAGTGAATTTCATTAAATTCTTCCAGGTATCTCAAACAATAAGTCTTGTCCCAGCCTTGGGGGAAAACCTGTCATAACCAAGATCTCCAAACCATCTGTTAATAATATACTTGAAACATTCAACGATCAATGAGCACAAGGAAAAGGCTTAAAGATACTCACATCGAAACTAATTTGGCCTCCAATGGAGAAGGTGAGATTAAAGTGTGAAAACTTTTCTCTTAGCACTGATACCATTGTTTCGCGTATCTTGTGTACCTGAATACAGTTTCAATTGTCTTAAAATCACAGAGAAAAGGAATCTGCCAGAGGTATATTACTGCAAAACATATAAGCGATACTAGAGCAGTTTTCCATACCTTGTCATACTTTTCAAATTCATCCCTTTCTTCCTGACTACAGTTCCTCCCAATAGGCGACACATTTAGCATGCCATTTCTGAACTCAATGAATGTTCCTCTGCAAACGAGAATGATAAAGAAGTTTGCCACAAAGAAGCAGATAATTCAACCTTTGATCTATGTTTGCTTGGATCCTTCAAAAATGTTGTCGGGTGTGTGTCGAGTCCTCCAAGAAAGTAATTTTCAGAGGTTCTGACACGGGTGTGGCAGCATTTTTGGAGGATCTAAGCAACACACTTTGATATGCTCACCTCTTTATTGGAATATCCAAGTCAGCAATGTAATGGAGGGTAAAGTTAATAAATTCCTGCATATCATTTGCATATCATCAAGATATTTTTTGGCCGTCTACATATAATGATATAAACTCATTTCTACTTCAATTGGGTGCACCTAAGCTACAAACATGAATTCTCATCCAATTGCACGCAACAAGCATACACAATTAACTCTTCATTGAATGTGTAATAAGTTGGTTTTCAGATTTTCGTCAACTGTCATAAACATTGATTCGGAAGTTTACGAAATACCATGTCAGAACAGTTTCTCAACAAAGTATAAAGTACATAGTAATCTCTTGTCTTTTTAGCTCTTAGGCAAGTTAGCCTTCATCTTATGCATAAAGGTATACATGCAGAGATTAATTTATCACTTCAACGAGTTATTTTCCATAAGTTAAACAACATAATTAGAAGGATCACTAAGCCTTCATTGAACTGCACTCAGTTGGGTATGTTCCCCTCTTTGCAGGATTACAGAAATAAAACATTTCCTCGTTAAATAGGAAAAGCAAGGAGCATTAACTAACCTTGAGCTTCTCGTCTCCAAGAAATGACTTC
>JAOTQR010000086.1:17958129-17981179 GCA_025774065.1 Solanum ossicruentum | reverse complement strand
GGAAGACATGCAAGTCCAGATTAAAAGATAAGGAAGGCAAGTCAAAGCGGAAAGAAAGCCTTAGCCGGAGCAGTAGCTAGAGAAGCAAGAGCAGCAAGGCTCAAAGTGGTCTCACGCAGTCTGCATGAACTCTAATCTTATCAGTGTCACAGGTTTGATGATCGCTAACGCACACAAAACTAATCTCATAACTTTTTTTACAGGCAGAAGGAGAACGAGCGAAACGAAGTGGAGCGAGGGGGAGGGAGGATCTACTTGGAATTTGCTTTCAGTGAATCCCAAGAATGACATAGATAGAGGAAAGAAAATCTCATACATGCCGAAGGTGCATCTGAGACCTTCCTTCCAAGCAACTATGACATAGATAGACAGATGCGGGTGTACTTCAAGAAACTACCAAGCCTTGCCATTTGGATGAACGGAATATCATCCTAACGAAAGCTTTCTTCGAACCTTATCAATGTTTGAGATGCCTGGTTGTGCCAATTTCCCTAGTTGACAATATGACTTTTATGCCTGGCGGAAACTCGGATCTTATGTTCTTTAAATGCCCAGCTTATCTGCCAGTTGTCTGGCTGTAAAAGGAAGAGGTTACTTCACAACTCTGAAAGCCGAAGACTAAGCGAGGAAGGCTGCTACAGAGCAGCAAATAAGGAAGATTTTTAGGCAACTTAATTGACCTATTTGGAAAGTCAAAACTTGCCAATTTCCAAGCGAAAGTCGATGCTACTTTAACAAAAGGGCCGGTGTCCATCATTTAAAGTGGCATCTCTGTTTGCGCACATTAGAGAAAGTGCTCTGCCAGTTCAATCGGTCCATTAACACCTATAATTTTTTCAACCAAGGCCGAGCACTCTTCTCGAATTTTTGGATGCACTCTCGCTCTAAGTAGCTGAAACCTCTATGTGGAAAAGTTGCTTATTGCGAAATGAATGGCATTCTAGAAGCTCTCACTCAAACAAGGGCTTCCTATACTGTACTAAACAGAATCAGTGGACATAGAGCATGTCCCCCTCCTGACGTTCCCCTAGCGGGGGAACTCTCAATAGCGATTCTTGCTCCTTATGCCTAGTTCCGCTCAACTCTCCCTTCAGAGCTACCCTTGCCTAAAAGCAAAAGAGGTAGCTTACTAACCTATTTTTTTAAGTAGTCTTGTCTGGCGAAAAGACAGCTTAAAAGTAACAAGGTTCTGAAAGAAAGACAGGCCTTAAGGCAACTAAAGCTAGGAAGGTAGGTTAAAGTGACTTCTCTTTCTTATCTGAAAGCAAGCAAGACAACAGGGGAGGTTTTAGGCAACTCGCCAGTTTTGAGATGTCTTTCCTTGCGGGTGTGTCCACTTGTTTTCCTATTCAAGTTCTTGTTCAAATTGAAGAAAGTTCATCTTCTTATTGCCACTACTTAGCATACACTGGTTAAAGGGTTAAATGGTTCATTTTTCTTAACTTCAGATGAGTTAGGTTCTTTACGCAAAGAAGCCAGGTGAAAAGCACACACGAAGATTCTAAATAATATGTTAAAATCGAATCATTGACAAGAATATTTATCAGAGAGATTTTCTTATGGGGGAGGCTCATCAAATGAAAAACTTGAGAAGTAAGGGAATATCGATGGCCTTTACTTCGACTACTAATAAGGGGGTTGGGGTTTGACAAAAAATGACTAGGGCTTCGCGCCTATGTAGTAAGAAAAAGTCTAACTTTGACGTTGAATAGCCATAGTGAGTTCATCACCAGTGGCATAAGTAGAGGAGGCATATGGGGTGGGGAGAAAGGCAATTTACCTTACTTCTGACAATTCCAGTTGAACCCGCAACAAAGCCAGCCTTGCTTTCGTGGGATCAACTGCTCATTTTCGATTGGATAATCAAAAACTTTCTTTTTCCCACCTATCTATTCCTTTTTTCGCACTGTCCCGACACTGATGAGCATCACTTAGGCCTTCATTCGTGATACTCTGCTAGGATTTGCAGCGCTTCAGTAGGCTTTAGGCACTGATGTGAGGTTAAAGTTTTAACCAATGCTTAATACTATCCATAAACATTGTACTCCCATAATAAGGAAAGAAAGCGAAAAATTTCAAAAAAGTAAAATCCTTTTGATTAGCCAGTTTCCAAGAGAGAGAAGGTCTTATGGCAATCTCAGGCATACTACTAATCGGTAATTTGGCCTGATCGAGCAACTGATGAACAGTTGTCGCCTACATAACCTACCTCCCAGACCAAGGGAAGAAGGTATCAGATCACTTTTGAGAGCCCTTTTGTGAAAGCAGTTCCTTTACTCTTTTTGAATGAATTACAGTCAGTAAAGTAATCTGGTGGAAGGAGATAGAAATCGGCTTCTTTTTCTTTTTTCTATTTTTCGTTTTAGAATAGAGAAACAGTAGAATGTCAGGGTACGCTCTCTAGAAGATTTGCTGGGAGCTTTTTGGTCGCCTGCTATCTTGAAACCTCTTTGCTTGTGGGGGAAGGAGTGGAAAGAGCGCTTCGCGAAAGAAGAGTGTGGCACGGTGAAAGGTTTTCCGTTGGGGTTTCTGACCCTCCACATCTCCACCTACTTGTGGAATAGGGGGGGTTCTTTATCATTGACCATTAATTCGGTCGAAGAAGGCCACAGGTGGAAGCAACCGATGCCTTGATCATGAAATTGACTCCTTGTGTCCGTGCTTGCTGTCATGCTGGCAAAAGCAGGGGTTTCGGTCAGTTTTACCTACTATTGGATTTGAACTAATGACTCTCACCATATAAAAGTGAGACTCTAGCCGCTGAGTCAAGTAGGTCAAGCTGAGTCAAGTCACCCTATAAGAGAAAGTCGCGCAACCAAAGTAGCCCTTACTATACAAGGGGGGTGGAGCGCTAAGAAAGAGAAAGCCTTATCACTATACGAAATGAAGCTGTGGCTGGCACGCTAAGCGCCGATCAACCAATGTTTGAAGGCTCCGCCTTTCTTTCTCGGTCGTCTGTCTTAATAAGTGGATTCCGATTCATGCAGTCCTTCTCTGCTTCATTGGTCTTTCCACTCCCCACTCTCAACCATAAATAAATCTTTCCACTATATCTCAATCTCAGGAGTAGTCAAAGGGGTCCGAGTAGGAATAAATTGACTAGAAGTAGGGCATAAAACAATGGATCAATTCATTCAACAAGATCTGTTCGGATCAGATCTACCAGTGACCGATTTACGGAACAAGGAGTTAAGCAAGGGCCAGGAGATTGATAAAGGAACCTGGCCGAAATTAGTCTTGTGTTCAATTCCGCGGTTGGAAGGATTTCTTTCTGCCATCTGTCTTTCCCTTCTCTCTTTTCTAAAGGTAGGTGAAAGTCGAACTTTTGGCTTGCGGGTTCAGGGACTGCAGTCAGCTGCTTCCCCTGTAGCCGTCAGCTCGTTCTTGACAGATCTGATCAGGTGTTCATAATCTGGAGTAAAAGGATTCGAACCTTTGCATGCCAGTACCAAAAACCGGTGCCTTACCACTTGGCTATTCTCCATGGGCCTGTTTTGGATGGTAGGAACGGGGAGAGGGGGAAGGGAGAAGCAGGGCTCGAAGAACGAGCCACATCATGCAAGGACACGGGGATATAGCAAGTAAGCAGCAAGGTTCTCCCCTTAGGACCGACTACAACAAGCTCACGACTCTAATAGAAAGAAAGGGTAAGCTCTCTGCTCTATTTGCTTGCAATGCTATGCCTATCAAAGTTGGCGAAGGCTTTTGTAACCTTAGACTCGTTACGCTGTTCGACCGAACTCGTTGACTCCGCATCCACCAAAAGTCGGTAACCTTCGTCACCTTGCCTTTGATCCTTACTCGCTCTTGCGATAGGAATGAAGCCAGTGTCCCTTCAAGTCCTGGCATTATCGGGTAACTTGAAATTGAATAAGAGAAGAAGAATCGCAGGGTCGACATAAACAATCGGTTAAAATAGTCTAATGAGAAAGCATCTGTTCACGTTCGTAGTTGCAATAAGTTTGATTTTTTGTTTTGAGTTCCCTAATGAAACCTAAAATCTCACTCTCGAGAGGTCACAATTGCCGCGAGCAAAGATATTAATGACGAGGAAGGCTTCGACTGGATGCCATGACACTCCTTGTCAGAAAGCGTGGGAAGTCATTCCAAAGGCTCTTCAATGAATCCTCGCCGCGAGTAAGCTTTTAGCTTCATTGAGGGAGAGATCCTGGAACAAATAAACAACCGTATGACTGACCGGCGATTACTAGCGATTCCGGCTTCATGCAGGCGAGTTGCAGCCCGCAATCCAAACTGAGGATGGTTTCCCTAGCAGCGGAATTGAATCAGAAAGCAAGACAGAATAGGCTCTTACTGCTAACGAAAGAACTTCCCTTTAATCAATAGCTATAAGCCTTCCCCTTTATTCTCTGACATCAGAACCGATCTAAAAACCCTAATATCAGGAGCCACCGCAATCTATTTAGATAACCACTCACCTGGACCGGGCGAAGGGGAAGAGTCTGCGAAACGCAGGTGCAGGATCCGCGCAAAAGGCTATTGGAGACAGGCAAAGTCCCATCGTGTCCCAGATCATATTCCGGAACAAGAAAATGCTTTTCCCTCACTAGACCCTTCTTTTTTTTATTCGTTTGACGAGTAGAAAGCGTCCATAGCCTCTAGTACGAACCGGGCATACTACTTTCCCCTTTAACTTTTTCATTTGATGAGCCCAGAAATGGCGTCTCAATGGTCGCAATGCGGCCAGATGAAGAAGACTGGAGCCTACTGCCAATTCGGAGCCATCAAAGGTGGACTCACTACTGAGTAAAGTAAGATGCCGGAACTCTTGCTTTCTGGTCTTTTCGCCTGAGGCTTTCGGACAAGACTGCCCATCAGGAAAAAAGACTACTGCCATCACACTTGCTTGAAAGACTTTCTCCTCACGATCTTAAGAGTCACACGGGAAAATAGATGAGGGCATGGCGTGATTCTCGCCAGGAGAAGCTCTTGCTTGGGGGCCCAGGTATCCTTGATTTTGTTCCTCTGCCACTAGCGCTTCCCCGCAATAATTCTAAACCACGACTCCGGTTTCTAGTTGACACCCAGTGCTGACCACACTGAGAGAGAGGAAAGCGCAGGTAAGGCCAGTTGTTGAGGAGGGGTCGTATCAAGAGCTTTTGACCTGTATACCAAGGAGTTCGAGAAATTCCTACCAGAGGTTTGGATTTTTCAAAACTCCATGGACTTGCAGAAGAGAAATGTTGTCCCCACTCGTTGAAATAATTTTCTAGGTGCCACAAGCCTCCTGGGCATCAAAAAAGCTTGATACCATGATTATTCGAAAGACTCGAACCACTCGTTCTTGATGATACCGCTTCCTTCTTTCGCAAAAGATTCATCAGTCCAGGCTGGAAGTAGCAGAGGCAGTGATCGCTGCTACTAGCAAAAATGGTAGGAAACTGGCCAATTGCTGGACCACCGCCCACCCCAAAACCAGGAGAGGGCGAGTGCTCAACGAGTCGTGGGTTAAGCAAGGCCTGCCTCCCCTTGGAATATAATAAAAGAATGCAAGGAAGGGTTCCCCGCATCTCGACTGCTTCTAGAGAGGGGCGTAGTGTCTTTCTCGAACAATCATTAAGAATTAGAAATCTTCCCCTTGATTACCCACCTTGTTTTAGGAAAGGCTACAGTGAAAGGCCCTGGATCGGGAAAGAACCCGACCCCCATCGTGGATTATTGTGGAATCCAAAGTCTTGGTTGAGAGGGGCGAGGGCGGAGGCTCATCAAAGCCTTTCTTCCCCCCTTATGTTCTAACTGAAAGAAATGGCGGGTCGGTCCCGAGCAAATCTTAGAAAAGGGCTAAGGATGGTCCGATTTGGCCTAATCTGATAGCCAGTCCTCTTGGGATACAGAGTGATTCAAGAGCTTCTATTGCATCCCCAACGTCTAGTATTGAAGGAGCAGCTCCAAGACTTGTTATGCAAAGGATTTATTCACCCTAGTGTGTCACCTTGGGGTGCCCCAGTCTTGTTTCTGAAAAAGAAAGATGGGTCTCTGAGGATGTGTATAGATTACAAGCAGTTGAATAAGGTGAATATCAAGAACAAGTACCCGCTTCCCTATATTGATGACTTATTCAATCAGCTTCAGGGAGTGTCTGTGTTCTCTAAGATTGACTTGAGGTCCAATTATCACCAATTAAGAATTAGGCCATCAGATATTCCTAAGACAGCTTTCTGAACTCGTTATGGCCACTATGAATTTTTGGTGATGTCCTTTGGGTTGATTAACAACCCTGCAACATTTATGGAGTTGATGAATAGGGTGTTCTATCTGTATTTAGATTCTTTTGTTATTGTATTCATCGATGACATCTTGGTGTATTCCAAGACTGAGGCTGATCATGTTAGTCACTTGAGGATAATGCTACAGAGGTTGAGGGAGGAAAAGCTATATGCAAAATTCTCTAAGTGTGAGCTACAGAGGTTGAGGGAGGAAAAGCTATATGCAAAATTCTCTAAGTGTGAGTTCTGGCTTGAGTTGGTGGTATTCTTAGGGTATGCAATGTCTAAAGAGGGGATTAGAGTAGATCCAACTAAGGTTGAGGCAGTTAAAGGTTGGTCAAGGCACACATTAGCTACTGAGATTCATAGTTTTATTGGGTTAGCTGGGTATTATCGACGGTTTATTCATGATTTTTCTTCCATTGTAGCCCCATTAACTAGGTTAACTCAAAAGAATGTAGCATTTCATTGGTTCGCTGAGTGCGAGGCGAACTTCAAAAAGCTCAAAAAGTTATTGACTTCAGCTCCCATTTTGACGCTACTTGAGGCAGGTGTGGACTTTATGGTGTATTGTGATACTTTAAGAGTTGGTTTAGGTGGTGTAATGATGCAAAAACGAAAAGTTATTGCCTATGCATCTAGACAGTTGAAGGTTCATAAGAAAAACTACCCTACTCATAAGTTAGAGTTAGCGACTATGGTTTTTGTGCTTAAGATATGGCATCACTATTTATATGGTGTACATTGTAAGGTCTTTCACTGATCATAGGAGTCTTCAGTATATGTTTAGTCAAAAGGATATGAACTTGAGGCAACGTAGGTGGATAGAGTTGCACAAAGACTATGATTTGATCATCTTATACCATCCAGGAAAGGCTAATGTGGTAGACGATGCCTTGAGTAGAAAGACTTCTAGCTTGGGGAGTCTAGACGCTATTCGTATTGAGGAGCCACCTTTGGCTAGGGATGTTCAACATCTAGCTAATGGCCTAGTGAGGTTACAACTTTCCAATGAAGGGGGTGTACTTGCTTTCATTGAGGCTCGTTCTTCCTTAATGGACTAGATCCGCGAGCGTCAGTTTGAGGATAAGAAGTTATGTATCATCAGAGACAAAATGACCAAGGGAGAGGCTAAGGAAGTCGTGCTCGATCCTGATGGTGTTTTGAGGATTGGAGGTCGAGTTTGTGTGCCTAAGGTAGGTGATTTAATTAGATTGATTCTTGAGGAAGCTCATTGTACTCGTTATTCCATTCATCCAGGAGCAACAAAGATGTATCATGATCTGAGTCAACATTACTGGCAGTGTGGCATGAAAAAGGACATTTCAAATTTTGTGTCCAAGTGTTTAACTTGTCAGTAGGTTAAGTACGATCACCAATGGCCTGGATGTAAGTTTCAAAGGATACCCATTCCTACATGGAAGTGGGAGCGTATCACCATGGATTTTATGGTGGGTTTGTGCACTACCGTGGGTGGTTATGACTCAGTCTAGGTAATTATGGATCGACTAAGTCTTCCCAGTTCATTCCTGTCAAGGTTAAGTATACAGCGAAGAAGTTGGTTGATCTTTACATCGGTCAAATAGTAAGATTGCATGGTGTACCCATTTCTATCATTTCTGATTAAGGTCTAGTCTTTACTTCACATTTTTGGAGGGCCTTACAGTGTGGACTAGGTACTTGGCTGGATACGAGTTTAGCCTTTCACCCTCAGACAGATAGACAGTCCGAGCGGACTATTCAGGTCTTGGCGATATGCTTCAAGCGTGTATGATTGATTTTGGTTCTTGTTGGGATCAACACTTACCTTTAGCATAGTTCGCCTATAATAATAGCTATCATTCTAGCATTCAGATGGCTCCATTTGAGGCTTTTTATGGTAGGTGGTGTAGATCTCCAGTTGGTTGGTTTGATTCCTCCAAGATGGACTCATTAGATGTAGACTTTCTTAGGGATGCTATGGAAAAGGTCTTTATGATTCAAGATAGATTGTTAGTTGCTCAGAGTCAACAAAAGAGTTATGTGGATAGGAGGGTTCGAGCCCGGGAGTTTATGGTAGGTGATCATATTTGTCTTAGGGTGTCACTTATTAAGGGTGTTATGCAGTTCGGTAAAAAGGGAAAGCTTAGCCCTCGGTTCATTGGCCCGTTTGAGATCTTAGAGCGAGTTGGAGAGGTGGCCGAAAAACTGGCCTTGCCACCTAGCTTATCATCCGTGCATCCTATGTTTCATGTCTCCATGCTCCGAAAGTATATGTCCGATAAGTCTTATATGTTGTCATTTGATTTGGTAGCCTTGAGTCCAGACTTATCGTTTGAGGAGGAGCCTATAGCTATTTTGGATAGATAAGTTCGCAAGCTTAGAAACAAAGAGATTGCTTTTGTGAAGTTACAATGAAAAAATCATCCAGTTAGAGAGGCGACTTGGGAGATAGATTCGGAAATGCGTGCTATATATCCTATCTTTTCAAAACTTCAGGTACTCTCTTTTACTTTATGTTCAAGGACTAACATTATTTTTAGTGGTGGATAATGTAAGGACCTGTTAGATATTTTAAGAATTGGTCCTGTTATTTCTTTAAAATATCCTTCTCGTAAATTTTAGTAGGTATTTCGGACCGTTCGCTAAGTAAGACTATTTAATTTAGGGGTAAGAAATGACATTGGTTACTATACCATAGCCACTATTCCTTGTCCTTCTTTATTATTATTATTATCATTATTATTATTACATTAAATAACAATAACAACATACCCAGTAGAATCCCACAAGTGGGGTCTGGGGAGGGTAGAATGTACGCAGACCTTACCACTACCATAGAAGTAGAGAGGTTGTTTCCTGGGAACCCTTATCTCAAAACCCGTAAGTAGAAAGAAACTAGATACGATAGAAAAGAAGGGAAGGGACCATAAAGAGTGACTAAAATGAATAGCACATCGGAGTATGTAAATAAGATAAAACTAACACATAAAATGACAGATAATGCGAGCACATGATAAAAAACACCTAACTCTACCATCAGCCTGCTACTCTAATTCGCAACCTCCACTTCTTTTTATCTAAGTTCATGTCCTCAGTGAGATCAAGTTCTGTCATATCATGTCTAATCACCTCCCCCCAATATTTTTTCGGTCTACCTCTACCCCTCCGAGTATCTCCCAAAACCAACCTCTCGCACCTTCGAATAGGAGCATCGGTACTCCTTCTCCGCACATGTCCAAACCATCGCAGTCTCGCTTCCCTCATCTTTTTGGCCACCGGGGACACCTCTAGATTCTCCCAAATGGCCTTATTCCTAACCTTGTCATTCCTGGTATGATCATATATCCATATTAGTATCCTCATCTCTCCGACATGCATCTTCTGAACATGTGCCTTTTTAACTGGCCAACACTATACTCCATAGAACAATGATGGTCTAACCACCACTTTGTAAAACTTACCTTTGAGTTTAGGTGGTATCTTCTTGTCACACAATACTCCAGAGGCAAGCCTCCATTTAGTCCATGCTGCCGTAATACGATGTGTGACATTATCGTTGATACCTCCATAAGACATCCCTTGGGACTTTCTCATATGCCTTCTAGAGATCAATGAACACCATATGAAGGTCCTTCATTCTTTCCCTATATTTCTCCACTAACCTCCGAACAAGATGAATTGCTGCAATAGTCGACCGCCCTATCATGAATCTAAACTGATTCTCTGAGATAGATACTACGCTTCGCACCCTCATCTCCACTGCTCTCTCCTAGACCTTCATAGTGTGCCTTAATAACTTGATACCCCTGTAATTGTTATAGTTTTAAATATCTCCCTTATTCTTGTACAATGGAACCATTGTACTCCTCCTCCATTCATCAGGTATCTTGCAAGTCTTTATAATAACATTGAATAATCTAGTCAACCACTCAATGTCATCCTTGACCATGTTCTTCTAGAAGTCTACCGGAATCTCATCGGGCCCAATCACCCTTCCCCTTTTCATCCTACTAATAGCCCGTCTTACCTCCTCAACTCTCAACGACCTGCAATACCCAAAATCATGATGGTTTACGGAGTGTGCCAACTCACCCAGCTCAATATCTCTATCTCTTTTTTCATTTAAGTGTTTATGAAAGTAAGCTTGCCACCAATTTTTGCGAACAAAAATTGGTCGAGACCAAAATCTTGCACTAGCTTTAAAGATTAGACAAAATTTGGTGGAAACCAAAATCTTGCACCAGCTTTAAAGATTTGTCTAAGTGGCGAGAGCACCATAATTAAATATTATATCTTGAAATAATTATTCCTCCATATTGGTTTATTAAAATATCTCTTTGATACAATATAATATGATGGGATTAGCCCATCAGCTTTGACAACTCAAAAGCTATTGAAAGGCAGAAGTTCTACTGGAGCACCTTCAATCCATTCGTTCTTCTTCTTATGCTTATTAGGATTACTATGTTGTTGCATCAAAAGGTTAGGATAGTACATATGTATCATCTTTAACACTTCATAATTAGAATAAGACAAAGAAGAGAGAGAGAGAGAGAGTGACGCTATCAGCCTACAAATTTCTCCAGATCGTGGTGCTATGGATCCCATTCAAAAAGGAAAGGCCAAAGTGTTAGATTGACCGTGATTTGACTAAGGCAGGTGGACTTTCAAACCTTTGTAATTCTCGTAGAGTTCTCAAATTATCCTTTCTCCTACAATTGATACTTGAAATTTTTTAATATTATAAGAAATGAGATGATTAAAAATGTAAATGCGAGTTGATGTGTTATTATGGTATTTGAATTGAAAAGTGTGGTTAAGTGATGAGAATTCTATATTTTTGTTATATATATTGTTTTGGTTGGTAATTATGAGTGGATTTATTTATGGAATTCATAGCATGTTCATTCATTCTATGACATGCATATTGCATTAATTCCGTATATTGATATGAGTGAGATGAAACATATTGGGACCAAGGTCTTTACCGGTCGAGATATGATGCCGTGGTCTTTGCTAGCGAAATTACGATGTTGAAAACTTTATGATGATATTGTGATGCTGAGGTCTTTGTCGATGAATTTATGATGATATTTTGATGCCGAGGTCTTTGCCAGTGATGATATGATGTTGAGATATTTTTCAGTGATGTTATGATGCCAAGGTCTTTGCCGGTGACTATTGCATAAGCATTGCATTTCATCCTTGCATATTATTCCAGAGCATGATGTTATTCGTGTATTGATTGTGCTATCATTTTTAGCTTGTGCTTTGGAATTGTGATATGGTGAAATACCATCCTTATTATGTATTATGTATTGCTAGGCTGGACTAACTTTCTGTGCAGGTTGTAGTCGTGGAGATCGATTGGGATGAAACAAGTTTGTGTATTGTATTAGACTTACTTTATTTTGTTAGTTGACTTGCTGAGTACCGCATTGTATTTGGTACTCACTCCTTACTTCTACAATTGCGTAGATTGTGAACCCGGACAGTGAATAGTATTTTCTGTGGCCATTCGAGGCTTCTCAGAAGACGTAGAGAGGTAGCTATTGCCTTCTGGCGGGCTCTCTTGTTTCTATTTCTTCTGTGCTTGTTCTATTCAAGAAGAAGGACAATTTGGACTTGTATTTCTTTGACTTTCTTTTATTGATAGTGGCTTGTAGGCGTATCAACCAATCCTTGGGTGGTATTTAAGTTTATGGAAATTTTTAGCTTTAGTTATCTACACTATTTGATTACTTCCGCGCATTATGTCTATTTTTCCTCAGGATAAGGCTGACTTGTTCTAGTGGATTTGAGCAAGTGCCATCACACTAATTTTTGGATCGTGAAATTTGAACATCATTACCTATTTTCTCTAGTTTAATATATTATTTGATTTTTCCCCTTTTTCGATGATTACTAAGAAGCAGCTAAGATATTTTCTAAAGATAACTTTCTATTCCTTAAGATGTAACAGTTTGTTGATCATTGTACTACTGTCCTTGTATATGTGCATAATGCATTCCTTCCAATTTCATATTTGATAATCAAATCCAGTATTAAATCTCGACTGATCTTTAAACATCATTACCTGTTTTCTCGAGTTTGGTAGATTATTTGCTTGTTTCTCCTTTATTTTTGATGATTACTAAGAAGCAGGGGAGGTATTTTATTCAGATAACTTTCTACTCCTTAAGACATAACAATTAGTTGATCATTGTTCTAATGTCTCTGTGTATATGTATAATGTATTCCTTCCAATATCATTATTTTATTAGCAATTTGAAATTTGGATAATCAAGTGACTTCTATTTCTAAGCAAATTTTAAAGGGCTCACCCAAGTTAACCTTTGCTTATGCAGAAGCAAATGTAACTAGTATTTTACATATATACACATTTGTGATGACATATTTCATTGCTCATTCATTTTAGTCTTTGTTTTTGGGGTTGTGTGGTAGGGGGTTGGGGTGGTGATTGGTTTCAGGCATTACATTGTTTATAGGTTGTTACTGAATGGTTTAAATTTTAATATATATGCAGGCGTTTGACAGAAATGAAAAAGAAACACAAAAGGGCCAATACTGATGAGCACATGGATTTTCCTGGCAATGAAAAGATACAATTTTGTGAAGTCGTTGAAGCTCCACCAAAGCTTGCAGTTGCAAAGGTACATCTAGATGGTACATTGTACATACACACTTGCATTGACATCTGAACTTTGCCTATGCTCATGACATTGACCTTGTATACACTGATATTCATCTGGTTAATCATACTTGTGTTCTTATTATGAAGGCATTCAAGAATAATGCCCATGATGCTTTAAAAGAAAGACTTTGATTGCAAGCAATTGAGGCCTATAGGAAGCGGAAAGGATGGACATCAAGACTAGGGATCATATTTCTCCACCAGTCACAGAGATTCCATTGGTGTAGTTATTCCAGAGACTCTTAGCTTAACAAGTACATTATGTCATGCAAAAGATCTACACTGCATATATAATATCCAAAGTAGAAGGAAATACTTGTCACAGAAAAAATTAGAAGGAAAAAAAATGAGAAAGGAAGTGGAGACACGATTTAAATATGTAGTATATAAGTCTTTCTATTAGTTTATTAGTACACACAAGTTATTCTACATTGAAAATCCTTTATAATTTGAATGTCTTTTGGATAATATAGCAGAGTCAACTATGTAGTCTTCCTTGAGGTGGGGTTGACCGGTTGGAGCTGGCGGGTTACAAATAAGGAGGTAAGATCCTGACCCGTGAAAACAAATTCAAAATGAAAGCATACAGAGTTGAGATTGTGTGAAATGAATGGGCTATAGGTCTTATTTGATGCTGTGAAGTGAGAACTGAGAACCTAATAGAAGGCAAAGTACATTTAAAGGAGAATTTATTGTGGAAAGTTATTCATCAGTAATATTTGGCTTGCTTTTGAAAGTTATTCTGCTTTGTGAATTGGAAATGGTTCTTTTAGTGTAATTGTTTCACAAGACAAGGATTTTTTTAATTATGTCTGTAATTTTGAGTAGTTTCTTGTGCAGTCTCATTTAGACTAACTGCAAAATATATGAAAAGCTAGAAAAGCAAAATAGAAGTGGAGTTATAAATTGTCATTTTGAAAAAATCTCTACTCTTTTACTTGTACTTGACTAACAAGGCTTATAAATTGTACGTACACAAATCCTTAGCAAATTTTCTGCTCACGAACTAGAGCTTCAAGAGTTTAGGCCTTGTAAGGGACATAAATTGCTAAAGCAAAATAAAATTTGGTGCAAGAGGGAATGAAATTGCTTCAAGAGTTTAGGTCTTGCAGACAAACCCGTTCCGCCTCTCATTGTTGTCCAAGCCAATCGGGCAAGTTAATTAAGGGTGACAAAGGAATTTCAAAATTAAGAAAAAGTGACACAAATTTTAATTATTGAGTATAGATGACAATTTTAAGATTAGTATTAATGACACAAATTTTAAAACCCTAAAGTTCTATTATTATCACGTCCTGGAGGGTACCCAAGACATGGCTGGTACCCAAAGAGTGATAGTCACCAAGCGAACCATTTGGCCTTATCACAATCATTCAATCAATAAACTTTACTAATCAGTGAGAGACATAAGAAAGTATATGGACACATTTCATCTTATCTCAAATTAGAATTATAATAAAACAAGAGTAGTAGGAAGAACTAGCTCATCAAGTCTTAACAATCAACATTCAAATATAGTTTATGAAGCCTCTATCACTATCAAGCGGTTCCAATAAAAGACCAATGGCTACCTCAAATCCAAATAAAGCTAATCAAAGCTAACTCTATATGCTAGATGAAATAAAGATGATGAATCCTCCGAAGGAAGGGAGGCTCACCACTCAGTTGACTGCTCAAATCCTCAATGATTCGCCTGTTGACGGTCTCTAATCCCTATATCTATATCATAAAATGATGTAGCCCCGAGTGGCATCAGTACGTGGAATGTACGGTATGTAAAATAGCTGAATAAAACCAAAATAGATAGAATAATATGGAATAACAATCAACTCAGAATAATAACAAATCAACATGTCAAGTGTCTATCTAAAGCAAGAATAAAGAGTAGACAATTGACCCATCAAACCCATAAAACCTCATCAATCAAATCAAAATCATCTCATCTCATCTCATCTTGACTCAGATTACTCAGTTTGGGAACTTTCTGGGAGTTTGTCTTACAGACAACAATCACTTATGAGGCAATGATTGTACTACAGTCACGCTTATGTTGCCACAGCCATATTGTACTTTCCAGGTGGGGAATGAATCAAATCCACTTAGAACTACCAAAACTATTCCTCTATTGTTTCAGGGTCTCTATCAAGAGGGAACCACTAAGTGATGTAATGGTTCAAATCCTCACCTATACTTGGCTACATAGTTTGACGAGTGAGAGTTAGATTAACTCTTACTCTTTCGATGCTCGATACTCCTCTCAAGATGCAGTGCTCATAAAACAATAATCCCAATCAAACTATCAAAATCAGCCTCGTGGAGGCACTCATCATTCAATCAGCCTCACAGATACTCATCATCTGATCAATCAACCTCTCAGTCAATAGCTCAAGGTTTGGAACAATAATTAGGCAAAATTGAATAGGAAAATCTTTGGGGTTCATTTATAGAGACTCATAGGACTATCAAGTTCTATCAATTCGTCATTATTCTCACATCACAATCACAAATGGCATTCTCAAATCAAGACTCTAGACTCAATCTCTAAGTTCATACATGTATGCTTTCTAAATTATCATATATGATTATGCATATCTCATGAAAATATTCAATTCAAGAAATATACGTTTGTAATGATCATCAACATATGAAAATACATGTAAGTAATGTAACTTTCAAGAAAATCTTCAAAAAACCATTCAAGAATCATGTATGTAGACTCATTAGGCTTTCAACTCTTCTATGACCATTTATAGGGAACATGACCAAATAATCTCATGCTTTTATTTTAGCATTACATACTTGGATTGAAGCTTTACCAATCAACCTTCAAAAATTCTCTCTTGAATTCTTCAATCTCACGTTCCTCTTCTTTTCTCTCAAGCCCTAGTCTTTTTCATTGACTTAAAAGGGACTTAGAATAGGTTAAAAACCCTTTTTATACTTGAAACAACATATTTTGGTATATATTAAGCCTTGGAGGGGTTTGAAAAGGTCTAAAATTCCACTCACAAAATTCAAAAAAAGTCTGTCTCAGGATATGGGGTGCGCGATGCGGACTGTGTAATTTTTTGGTATTTTGTGTTGAAAATTCTCCGAACGAGGTTTCTAATCCCATAAAAAATTTTTTGGACAAAGCTAAGTATTGGTCCGCGATGGAGGCGCATCGCGCCTCTGTCACACACCTTTACTAGTTCACGTTTTTGCATCAAAAATTTATCTTTTGTTCCGGTTCCTCTCAAAATCAACCTAGACCACTTCTCCACTCAATTTTTCATGGTGATCACATATCCAGCGTTGGATTTGTTATCGGAGCATGAGAATGAAACGACCCCAAAAAGTGCTTGAATATGTAGCTCGAAAGTGGCCAAAATCGCAATTTTATTATATCTCAAAATTCGTGCATTATTTTGAAAATTCAACTTCATATTCCTATTCAGGGGGTCAAATTGAGTGGAGAATGGGTCTAACCTTGATTAGAGCGAACCATTCACAATTTCAATTTTCAAAGTTGTCGAATTCTAGAGAGCAGGTGTGCCCTAGCGCGACGCTGCCATGGCGCACCAGTGCTTTATTTTGTGCCTAGTTATTTCTTGTCCAAGGTCTTGGGGTCTTGGACTAAGCATTTCCGTGCATAAAAATACCTATACTTAGCCTCATTTCTCCCTCATATCATCAAAAACATTCCCAAATACTCTCTTAAACACTTAGAAAATATTTCATCTCCAACTTTCAAGTCTCAAAACTCATGTGAATTCTAAGGTTCTCATTCAAGCTTCAAGTCTCCATCTCCAATCTTCTTCAAGGATTTTCCAAGAGCTAAGGTATGTGGGTTTCTTTCATGGGTTCCTTCTACCCATGATACCCAAGCTCCCTTTTACTCTAAATTGTATGATATAAAGTCGATTTACTCATGAATCTTATTTATTATGAAATTCATTGCACATAATGTTGGGGTTGATGAAATTGTGACTTTTTACTATATTTTGGGCTATGAATCTAAGATCTATTGTGAGATTGATGAAGGATTTTGATGTATATTGCTTGAGGGTGTTACCAAATGTCTATTGATGATTTTACATTGGATTTTCTAGCATGATAACACTCTTGAATTGCATAGTTTTACACTAGCACTACACACCCGCCAAGTGTTTGATAAAATGTCCAGTTATGGTTTCTTAAGGAATTGAAGGTCGAATGCACGTCTTATGAGTTGAATAAATTTAGGATGATGAAAGGAAGGTTTATATATGATGACAATATGAGTACGAAAGGAATGTATGTATATGATATTATCTCAATAGTGTTGGGGATGACCAAGCCTCATCTGGGAGCTTGTAGGCCCAGGT
The DNA here is from genome assembly GCA_025774065.1 of Solanum ossicruentum. Lineage (NCBI taxonomy): Eukaryota > Viridiplantae > Streptophyta > Magnoliopsida > Solanales > Solanaceae > Solanum > Solanum ossicruentum. The sequence goes on along the minus strand of JAOTQR010000086.1, from coordinate 17,963,930 downwards.
AACCTTATTGAAGGGGAGTGAAACAACCAACCTACTGATATTTGAAGACCCAATAGATTCTTCCAATGTATCATTTCTGGTTTGTACCTCGATCGTCTCGCTCGGGAGGAGGCAGGACCGTCCAACCTTGTTGGAGGTTTGTACCCATCAACCTGGTTGGGAGGTTTGTACTCCATCAACCTTTTTGGGGGGTGGGGGTTTGTACTCCATCAACCTTATGAAGGGGTTTGTAACTCATGCGTCTCTCCAAAGAGGTGGCAGGCCTTGGATTGCACTATAATGGTCACTCCTTACACCTTTATTATGTTCTATATAAGCTTGGATTTACATCAAGCATCATTCATACATGTCATATTGTTAGTGTGCTATTCATTGCTTATGGTTATGCAATTTGCCTATGATGCCTATCTATTGTTGTATTATATCTTACATACTTAATACATTCAAACATACTAATGCATACTCTATGCCTACATCATATCACCATGTAACAACTAGAGCTCTTATTAATTCTCCTCATGGCTAGATAGATTGTTCAAGTTAGCTTATTCTGAGTCCTCAAGTCTGAGAACAATATCTATCTTCACTAAAGATTATGTTTAACTCATGTCTTGTATGTTAGGATTACCTATTGCCATTATTATGAGGGTGAGCCCGGTTGCTTGTCTTGGCCCCGCTAAGTATCTAAGGTTTAGAGGTGTTGTTGGACACGATAAATATTATGCTATGAAATTTGGCTCTCTCTTGAATCGTGTTGTTATTATATGAATGATGTTCCTTAGCCTTGGTTATCCCTATTTCTACTTCTATGTTGCTATTTTATCACTTTTGCGACCAAGGATGTGCAATGATGCGCTAAGAGGCTTACTTGGGATCCCTTCAGGTTCCCCTTGCGTCGTGTCACGTCTAGGCCCTAGGCTTGGATTATGACCAACTTGGCATCAGAGTAATAGGTTGTTAGATCCTCAGAGTCCAACACACAGTGTCAATTAGAGTCCTATTCATAGTTGTGAAGCGCGCCACGAATATGAATGGAAGGCTGTGAGACGTTCTAGGAAATGTTTCGCTTCTTCATGATATATGTCATGCGATAGAGTTAGGTCTACTAGGGTTTATTGCTAACCCCTAACAATTACATTTTAGGATATGTCTCGAGCTACTCAGGATGGTGATGTAATTGAAGTAGAGACTTATAATGCTCTATAGGAAGTGGCCAAAGCAACGGCAAAGTGGGAAACTCACCTCCAACAGCAAGTGAATGGTCCTGAGACTTCAAATGGTAAGAGGAGAGGTAGTGAGGCGAAGAGGGCCCATATTGAAAGAAAGTCCAAAGACCTACAGGTAGAGGTGGTATGGTGTCTTATGCTAGGTGCCCAAAATGTGATAGGTGCCATGATGACTCATGCATCAGAGGTACTGACGCTTGTTATGGTTGTGGTGAGTTGGATCATAAGGTAAGGGAATACCCTCGTAAATGCAATAAAAGTAAAAGAGGCGATGATAGGGTGATTCGTCCTAGATGCCCAAAAGGTGGGAGGAAACATGGTTGAACATGTTGGAGCAACATGGGTATATGCATTGGGTATACTGAGACGGACCACAAAATTCCAACTTGCCCTTATGCTTAAGACAAGGGTAAAGGTGGTGATGTTGATCAAGAGGATCAAGGAGGGGATGACGTTCCCAATTTTTACTAGCGGTATGTTGAAATTTCCTTTGGCTTTGATGTGTTTGTAATGATGGGCTCGGTTGCCACTAACTTTTAAATTATTATTTTGGTTGCTAGTGGGTTTCATATGTGTTTCGAACTCTTTTTGGTGTTTATCTCATTGGTGAGCCTATTGTTGTTTGAAGGTTCATAGGTGTTGTTCTTTGTTTATATCGTATCAGGACTTACCTTGTGACTTATTGGGTTTAGTGTGCTAGATTTTGGTGCTATGCTTGGGGTGGGTTAGTTGTGTTGTTGTTGTTATGTCCCCATTGAATGTAGGGCCCATAGAGTTAAAATTCCAATTCCCTATTAAATCCGTCTTTAAGCGAAGGCTTGTAAAGTGGTTGCAAGGAGGTAGGTCCATTTCTTGTACTATGGTATGCTTGATCTCTAAGGGTTGCATTCTTTGTCTCGTAGGGGTTAGTGGTGTTGAACCTAAGTTATTTCTATTCGAATTATTTTGGGTGATAGATGAACTCTTGAATGTCCTTTGCGATATTGTGGATTTGGGGTAGTGTCTTTTGGTTTGGCTAGTGCACAGATTATGTCTATAAGTCTCATGAATATTAGACCCTACCTTATTATTTTTATGATGGCTTGGGTGATGATAGGTTGGCTTGCCTCCGGAAGTGAGGGGTGCATGTGAGTCAATTGAGGGTATTACTACAAGGTTTAGGGGAGGAAGTTGTATGCTATGTAAGAGGAATACGAGTTTGGTTGCAAGAGGTTGCCTTCCTAGGTCTTGTGATGTCAGGTGATGGTATTAGGGTGGACCCTAGTAAGATGAAAGTAATTAGTGATTGGCCAAGACCATTGAATCCATTGCATATTAGGAGCTTCTTAGGCTTAGCGGGTTATTACTAGAGGTTGTGAGTAGGTTTCTTTCTATTGCTTCTCATATGGTTTAGTTGACCCCGAGTAAGGCTCGTTTGAGTAGGCCAATGAGTGTGAATAGAGTTTCTAAAACCTTGAAGGTTAAGCTTGTGTCTGCTTCTATCTTGGCCCTACCAGGAGGATTGGAAGGGGGTTGTTGAGTATTGTGATGCTTCGAGGAATTGGTTAGCGTTGGAGGCCTTAGGGTGGTTTGGCTAATTGAATATCATGCTTCCAATAAGTATAGGGCCAGTAAGGTCATAATATGATGGTTAAGGATGGACGATCCCATTGGTCAACTATGATGGGCTTGACAATTCTCTAAGATTGATTTTGGTCTGAGATTTGTCTCCAAGTCAGGATGAGGGTAGGTTATATCCCTAAGTGTCTTCTTGGACTAGGAATGAGTATTTGAGCAGTGGTGGAATTGATTGGTTGACTTATACACTAGCTATGTTTATGGGTTTCATGAATAGGGTCTTAAAACCCTACCTTGGCATGTTTATGGTGACCTTTAGTGGTGGGGCATTGAATTATGTAAAGCTTATGAACCATTTGGGGTAGCATTGTAAGTCTTGGGGGATGAGACGTTGTTTGCTAAATATGATAGGTGTGATTCGAGGTTAACAAGAAGGTGGTTAGAAATCCTTGAGGACTATGATATGAATGAGCATTATTTCTCCCAATAAGGATGCAGTTGTGATTGGTTCTCTAAGTAGGGTGCCTATGGATAGCCTACCATATGTTAATGGTGGCAATAAGGAGGTTCATTGGTTGGCTAGATTGGGAGTTAGGTTGGAAGGGTTGGTGATGGTGTTGTTGTTGTTGATGGTTCTAAGTCTTCAATGGTTGATGCGGTAAAAAGCAAAGAAATATCTTGATTCCTCCTTGTTAGAATTGAAGGACTTGGTGAAAGAGGGCAAGGTGGAGGTTTTGTCCCAAGGGGTAGATGGTTCCTTAGGTACCAAGGTAGGTTGTGTGTGCCTTGTTTTGATGGCTTGAGAGAAAGTATCCTCGATAAGGCCCATAATTCTTCTTATTCTCTTCACCCGGTTCTACCAAATGTATAAAGACTTGAGGGATGTGTATTGGTGGACAGGCATGAAGAAAGACATTGCAAAATTTGTGTCTGGTTGCCATAGTTGCCAACAAGTTAAAGCTGAACAGCAAAGGTCGGGTGGCCTAACCCAAGATATAGAGGTTCTTACTTGGAAGTGGGAAGAGATTGATATGGACTTTGTGGTTGGGTTGCCCAAGACTAGGAACGAGTTTGTTTTCATTTGGGTTGTGGTTGATAGGATGACAAAATGAACTCACTTTCAACCAGTTAAGACCACATATGGGGCTGGAGATTATGTTAGGTTGTACATTCATGTCTTGATGAGATTGCATGGGGTTCCTTTATCCATCATATCGGATCATGGAGTGCAATTTACTTCACATTTTTGGAAGTCTTTCCAAAGGGATCTTGGTACAAAGGTCAAACTTAGCACGACCTTCCACCCTCGAACGGATGGCCAAGCTAAAAGGACTATTCAAATCCTTGAGGATATGCTTAGAGCCTGTGCGTTGGAGCTTCAGGGTAGTTGGGATGATCATCTTCCATTGACTGAGTTTGCCTAAACAATAGCTATAATTCTAGCATCGGTATGGGTGCTTTTGAGGCTCTTTATGGTAGACGTTGTAGATCACCGGTTGGGTGGTTTGAAGTTGGAGAGGTGGCTATAGGGACCAGATCTGGTTATGGAGGCTCTTAAGAAGATTAGGATGATTAGGGAAAGGTTGAAGATGGTCCAAAGTCATCAAAAGTCTTATATCGATGAGAGGAGAAAGCATCTTGAGCTTAAAGTTGGTGATTGGGGCTATTTGAAGGTTTCACACATAAAAAGTGTGGTTTGCTCCAGTAAATAGGGAGTTAAGTTCATGGTTGTGAGTCTTCATAGGGGGTTGAGGAAGATTAGTGAGGTTGCATATAAATGGGAAGTGCCTTGGGACAAGGATATGGTTAGTCCGATTCTTCATGTTTCTAGGATTGAGGAAGGATGTTGGTGATTAGAGTGTTATAAGACTCTTAAGGTGATCGATGTTGTGGAGGATGGATTGACTTATGAGGAGGTCCAGTGGATAAGTTGGGTGGATATAAGTAAAGGCTGATTGATAAGGATGTAGTGTTCATCAAGGCCCTTTAGAACAATCGTCAAGTCGGTAGCGTCTCTCCGGGAGCCGGAGCGGGCATGGAAAAGTGATATCCATACTTTCATTCTATTCAATATTATGATAATACGTCAAGTCCCTTTTATTCAAGTCTTATGTTTCAACCCTTATGTCATTTTCATTCATTCGTGTTTATGTCAACAAGTTCATAACGATTTTTGACACTTTTGTTGAGATTTTTAAAATGGTGTTTTAAATCTATTATTGCATTCTTGTTGGGGATGATATGTTCGTAATTACTCTTCTTATGTATGTTTCTTGGACATTCGGGGATGAATGTTTCCAAGGGGGAGATATTGAAACGATCCCAAAAAGTGCCCGAGAATGTGCCTCGGAAGTGACTGGAATCGTAATTTTCTTATATTTAAAAATTCGCAAGTTATTTTGAAAATCCAACTTCATATTCTTGTTCAGGGGGGTCAAATTGAGTGGGAAATGGGTCTAACCCCGATTTTAAAGCGAATGATTCATAATTTCAATTTTCAAAGTGGCCAAATTCCATAGATTAGGCGCGCCCCTGGGGCGACGTGGCCAATCCGCAACAGTGCTTTATTTTGTGTCCAGTTATTCCCGGTCCAAGGCCTTCGGGTCTTGAGCTAAGCCTTCCCATATGTAAAAATACCTATACTTAGCCTCATTTCACCCTCATATCATCCAAGACATTCCCAAATACTCTCTGAAACACTTAGACAATATTTCATCTCCAACTTTCATGTGTTAAACCTCATTCGAATTCTAAGGTTCTCATTCAAGTTTCAAGTCTCCATCTCCAATCTTCTTCAAGGATTCTCCAAGAGCTAAGGTATGTGTGTTTCTTTAATGGGATCCTTTCACCCATGATATCCAAGTTCCCTTTTACTCTAAATTGCATTATTTGAAGTTGATTTACTCATGGGTGTTATTTATTATTAAATTCACTGCACACAATGTTGGGGTTTATGAAATTGTGACTGTTTTACTATGTTTTGGGCTATGAATCTAAGATCTATTGTGAGATTTGATG
>JAOTQR010000086.1:17929091-17952412 GCA_025774065.1 Solanum ossicruentum | reverse complement strand
ATAAAATAGACATAAAATTATAAATAAATTTTATAAATAGCAAAAATATATAAAGATGGAGACTTTTTACTTCTCAGAGTCCTTGGACTGAATATTGGTGGTGGACTCCCATAATGGTATCTGACGTGTGTTTAGCTTCCACTTAGTGCTAAATACTTTCCTGAATATTGGTGGTGGGCTCTCATAATGGTATCTGACGTGTGTTGATGTGTCTAGATTCTACTTAGTGCTAAATACTTTCCTGAAAATTGGTGGTGGGCTCCCATAATGGTATTTGACGTGTGTTTGATGTGTCTAAATTTCACTTAGCGCTAAATACTTTCCTGAACATTGGTGTTGTGCTCCCATAATGATATCTGACGTATGTTTGATGTGTCTAGATTTCACTTAGTGCTAAATACTTTCCTAAATATTGGTGGTGGGTTCTCATAATGGTATCTAACGTGTGTTGATATGTCTAGATTCCACTTAGTGCTAAATACTTTTCTGAATATTGGTGGTGGGCTCCCATAATGGTATCTAACGTGTGTTTGATGTGTCTAGATTCCACTTAGTGCTAAATGCTTTCCTGAATATTGGTGGTGGGCTTCCATAATGATATCTGACGTGTGTTTGGTGTGTCTAGATTTCACTTAGTGCTAAATACTTTCCTGAATATTAGTGGTGGGCTCTCATAATGGTATCTGACGCGTGTTGATGTATCTAGATTCCACTTAGTGCTAAATACTTTCCTGAATATTAGTGGTGGGCTCCTAGAATGATATCTGACGTGTGTTTGATGTGTTTAGATTTCACTTAGTGCTAAATACTTTCCTGAATATTGGTGGTGGGCTCCCATAATGGTATCTGACGTGTGTTTGATGTGTCTAGATTCCACTTAGTGCTAAATACATTCCGCGTTCATTTTTACTCGTTTATTTTTATTTGTTTATTATGTTAAAAATAGATATTCAATAATATTTATTTATTTTATAAAATTAATTTTATATTTGATTTTTATTTTATCCTTATTATTAATTATAATCATTTTTTATTATATGTTTTAAAATATTGTATTTATTACTCTCTCGATTCACTTTTACTTGTCATTATTTCACTCATTGAGGTCAAATTATTTAAACTTTGACCAACATTTTAATATGTATGTTTTTCATTATATTATATTAGAAACATTGTAACTTATAGCATTTTTCGTATAGTTTTCATCGATCTAAATTATAGATTTTAAATATTAAATTTAGTTTTAACATTTAGTCAAGATGACCTTAGAAATCGAAACAGTGACAAGTAAAAATGAATAGAGAAAGTATATTCAAAAGATGATTTAGTAAAATTATTTCTATCATTTCCTCTATTATTTTTTAATGAAAAAGTCCAGCCCCTTTTTCAAATTCAAGAAATGCTGCACTGCAGCACCTAACAATTGAAAATTATGTCCCCCTTGTGATGTCACCAATGACATATATGGGGATATAACTTTCTCATAAAAGAAGCTGCTAAACTCCTTCATTAAACACACCAAAAAAAAATATCAAGACAAGAATGAAGTAAAGTGTGAGTTTGAGAGTTATTTTGTAATCTATTTTTGTGAGTAATACAAGAAATTTTTCTCTCAAATTCGTGTTTACCAACGCCCAATTGTTCCCTTGGGTTACAACAAGTAGTATTACAGCCAAGTTAGAAGCGTTGGTTGAGTTTTAGGTGATGGGCTAAATTTGGGTTTTCTGAGATTTGTTCGAAATCTAATTCTGACTACACCATTGGATTCGTCTCGTCAAATGGAGTCCAACACATCAAACGGCGACCTAATCGGAGTTTAAACGAGCCTAGAAATCACAGTCAAAATTCGATCAACTCTATCAAAATTTTATCGTTGACGGAGATATTGCACCGAAATTTTGACGAAGATAACTGTTCACCGGAGAACGACGAACAAGGACCACTCCATGCATGTGGAGACCAACTTCCACCTCGATTTCAAACATTCGTGGAGACCAATGTATTTGTACGAATAGAGATAAGTTGGTCGAGCATTTAAGATAAGAAACTTATGAATTTGGTGGTTGTCTGGTTGAGATGTTTTAGGAGGTTACTTTTGTCTTATCTTATAATTGCCATTTAGCTCAAAAATTTATGAGTGAAAGCTAGTGAGTAATGTAAACATCCTGTTTACGACGAGGTCAAGCCAAAAAGTGATATGGGCAAAGATTTTTATTAGGAGATCAAAATATAAATAAATAAAAACACAAAAATATTAAAAAACAATATAAAATATAATAAAATTTTATCAAAAGAAGGTTAGATGAACATCTGACTCTACTACTAAGGCCAAGTGCTCGGTCGAGATGGTCAAAGTTAAGACTCAACATGATAGTTGAGAAATATTATGTTCATTTGTATAAATTAGAGGTGTTAAATGGATGGGTTGAGTTGAACTTGAAAATATTAAAATGAGTTAAAATAGAGATTGGGTTGGGTTATGACCCACCCAATTTTATTTTGGGCTCAAATGAATTGAGCTTAAATGAGTTGAAATTTAGGTTGGATCATAACTCGCTCAATTTGACCCACTCAATCTCATTAATTTTAACATGTTATTATTTACTTTTTATAACCACAAGTTGAGTTTAACTCAAGAAAATATAAATGAAAAATCAAATAGATAGATAGATCATAGAAAATATAAAAAGCAGATTCAAAAAAATATACATTACACCAATGCAAGTAAAGAGTCTTTGAACATGTTGAAATTGTAGATTAAATTGAATTTAATTGAAGATTCTTTCAACATAGATTGAGGTTAAATTCAATTCAAATTATCTCGACCCGAATTCATAAAATTTTAAAGAAGTTAAATAAATTATCTATATTTATTTTCATTTTGATACCTGAACATAAATTATAATATTTTGGCTTTTTCTTGATGTTTTTTTTCTTCTTTGAGAAGATCAGCTTTACAAAGGAATTTGTTTGGCCATCTAAATGTGATGATGGGCCACACTGAGCACACACTTCTACACTATTACATATTATTGGTCATTTTGTAAGTGATTTCTTCTTGATTCCATTAACATAGGCCCACCTATTTATGGTTCTAAAAATAGAAAAAATAAGAAAATAATCAAAAATATTTTTAAATGATGCGAAATTCAAAAATATTATCAATTAATAATTGATGTTTGTTTTTCACAGAGGGATGGAGCTAAAGTTTTACTATTTTTTAGTTTTGGGATATGATAAAATAAAGCAAAATGACTCTTTAAATTGTCTGTGCTTCTTTCAATTGTGAAGTAGTAGTTAGTCAATGCAACTTTCGACGCTCATCATGAGTCATCCGAAAATAGTTGATCTATGTTTTAAATATAGGGGTCACGCTGCGTACATCCGATCCCCCATTATCCAGCAATGAACGAAAGCTTTTGAAGCAATAAAATAATGTTGTTGTGGTAATAATTGACGTTTCGACCTAAAAGCACTTCTAATCTTCTAACTTTAACAAAGTGGAGAAGAAAGTCCATATCACGTCATTGTTATAGTCGCTATTGCTCAACTAGGCTTTTGATTTGATTGATTGATAGTTCTTTTGATAAAATTATCTTCTTTTCTCATTTTTCTAATTTTTTTCACATCAAATTTAAATTTAACCTCATTGAAAATTTTCATTGGATCAGTTTAGAATAGACATTTATTGAATCTCAAAGTTTTGGCATAAATTGAAGACACTCCCTCCCTCTTCTACATTCTACATTGTTTTTCAAGAGAAAAATATAAGCATCCAATATATAGATGTGATTTGTTTCCATAAATTGAAATATCATTCTTTTTTACATTAATAGTTTTCTCGTAATATTCATGAATAAGTTAATCTGTTAATCTTGAAACGTAGTGAGGGGATTACATTTTCCAAGGACACACAAGCAAAGCTTGAAAAAACTTATGCATCATTTATTTTCTAAGAGGAATTTTTTATGCTCCATAATTTTATTGAATAATTAATTTCATAACTATAGTTATGGCAACATTTATATAATTTGCGCAATATTTGTATAACATTTGTATATTTTGCTATACAATTTGTGTACAATATTTGTATAATTCACTATACAATTCATGGTGTTTGTATATTTCGCTATATAATTCATGCGCAATATTTGTATAATTTGATATACAAATCGCAGTGTTTGTATATTTCGCTATACAATTTAATTCAAGCACAACTTTTATATAATCACGCACAATATTTATATAAATCGTGCGACTTATACAAAACTCAAAGTGTAATTATACCTAAATGTTTGTTGCGTGTTGTAATTAATTTAAAATGTAACTATGCTACCTAATTAACTATTACTCCCTCTGTCTCATTTTATGTGACAACCTTTCCTTTTTGGTCCGTCCTAAAAACAATGTCACCTTAAGAAACAATTCGACTTTAAAGTTTCTTTTTAATCCTTAATGAAATGAATCACAACCACAAATTTCTCAGAATTATTTTAGACTACAAATTTCAAAAGTTTTACTTTTTTTCTTAAACATCGTATCAAGTCAAAGGATGCTACATAAAATGAGACAAAAGGAGTATATATTTATTCATCAAAGTAACTTTTTCATTTTCGAATTGAGGAAAAAAAAAACTTAAATATACAATATACATTTATTGCTTTAGACACGGAAAGATGACATTAGGCCCATTTGACAATGTGCCATTTTTCTATTTGAAAGCTTGGGCCCGTTTGTATTGTTCCCATGGAAATTGGACCTTTTGCACTTGTATCCAGGATTTGTTAATTATGAAATATTTCATAATAAAAATTTACAAATTTGATCTTTGTAGAACTAATCTTAGATATAAGCGATCAAAAAAAAAATTCAGATATTATAAAATAAAATTGTGATATGTTTCTAGTAGGGAATTTGAAAGAAACAGATTAATTAGTAGATTATATCTCATTAAATATTTTTAATAATTCAATATCATATTACATTAAAAAATAAATAAGTAAAAAAAACATATTCATTATAACAAACCAAAGATATTAGTTCGTCATGGATAGAGTCGATTTTTCATCCCTCAATGTCAGAGAACGTTCTCACTTCTTTTTTTTTTTTTACATAATTTTTAATATAATCTCATTTTTTTTAATCTTCTTGTAAATCTTTAGCATAATATTTAAGTTGTGAAAAGTTAAAATAAAAAAGAATAATGATCTTGAGTTATACTCAATCTAAAGTAAGAAAACTTATTTTTTATCCCATAGCATTTTTAAATTTTGGAACTTTCAACATCTCACTTGAAATTTAACATTCGATAAAATATTTCTGCTTGAAATTAAACTTGTTAGGGATAAACTTTTGACTCACTTTTATTTTTTAAAATTAATTTTAAAAAAAAAAGTAGAATTCGTTAAGTTTAATTGATAAAATCCGCCCTAATTAAATAAGTGTGTAACCTAAGGTTTGATTGACCACATCAAAACAGGTTGAAGTGCAATGTTGCATTGAAATGTACAACTCTATCTGTTACGTCGCTAAATACTCTAAATTTACCGTATATGATATCATCAGAATTTTTGAAATTTTAATTGTTATAAAAAATAATAATAAAATAAAATAATATTCTCCTCGCTTCATATTAGTTATAGTGTTTATTAAAAATAGATAATTCAAAATACTTCATTCACTTTTACTTGCTATTATTACTTTAAATATATAGCAACAATATATATATATATATATATTAACCTTAATATTATTATTTCTTCCTGATATCATTTTACACGAGCTAAATAACATCAATTAATATGTGAAATGTGAAAAAGAATATTAATATCAATCATTCATTTTTTAACGAGCATGCAAAATTTAGGCTAGATAAGTAAGAATAAACACAGAGAGTAGTTGTTAGCTTTAAAAATTTGTAAAATATAATTTTTTTTCACTTTTCTGTTCTTGGACTTGGCCTATCACGAATTTGTCTCTTTGGCTCATCCCAAAAGATGTCTCACAGTATATAGACCAGTTCATTACTTTATATATCCAACATCTCTCTTATGTTTTATCGATGTGGGACATCTCATCTCTGGGTTTTTACAAAATCAGTTCATTAGGATATAAATTATTTCACTAAAAATAAAATAAAAACTTTCAAGTAAATTTTTTTTTCAAATATAAAAATGTATCATTATTTTTTGGATTAACACAAAAAAAAAAGTGAATTATACGAATTAAGACGAAATCTTCTTGTGTCATGTGGCATATTAAGGTGGGCAAATAGTTTTTAAAAAACCATATTTGAAGGGGTAAGTAAAACAGCTCATAGTTTAGAGGGGCAAATAGTTTAATTGTAAAATTAATAAAATATATTACATTATAAAAATCATATATGTTAACTTGAAGAAAATATGACATGTAAAATAAATCGAAGAAAATATATGATATAAGCATAAATCAAATATGGCAACTTGCAAGTTGAAGAACGTGTCAACTAAGCAATGTTGTATTCAAATAAACTTAACTAGGAGGAACAGGTGGCATAAGTTGGTTTAGTAGGACTTGTGAATAAAAGTATGACAAAAAATATTTTAAAAAATAATTTTGTTTGAAGGAAATAATTTTTAGACTTTTTTTATTTTTATTTGAAAATCATTTTGATTAATTTTTAAAGGTAAATTTGATTACATTAAGTTGATATATTATAATAAAAATTTAGATATTTGAAAACTATACAAAAATAAAGTGCAATTTTTTTCATATCGATAAGATTAAAAAAGGAGTAAATTTCATAAATTGCAAACATATAAAGCTTAATTATACTCCATAGCTATAGTTTGGATAATTATATTTCGTAACTATAGTTATAACAACACTCACATAATTTTCACAATATTTGTATATATTTGTATAATTCGGTGCAGTTTTGGTATTCATTGGTATATTTCGATAGACAATTCGTGCATAATGTTTGTATAATTCGCTATATAATTCACAGTTGTATATTTAGCTATATAATTTGATTTTCACACAATTTTTGTATAATTGCACATAATGTTTATATAAATTTGTGCGAATTACACAAAACTCAAACTGTAATTATAATTAGATGTTTGCCGCAAATCGTAATTTATTTTAATTATAACTATGTTAATTAAATAATTAGTATATATTTGCTTATTAACATAATTTTTCATAAAAAACGTGTCTTAAAATACTCATCATATTTATATCGTTTAACTCTCAGAAGGAAACCTATAACTATTACAAGAAAAATGAAAAGGGTATGAGACTACCATTAAACTGATATCTCAATTTATTCTAGAAAAAAAGCATAACTCTTGCTTTTAGATCCAACAAACTACTAGAAATAATTTTTTTTTTTTAAAAAAAAAACGACTTTTCAGATCTTACTACTTTTATTTTGCATATTCTATAAAAGAACATTCTTCTCATGAACAATTACGTTTCTGACTTATATTCTCATGTACAAACAAATATTTTGATTTAGAATTTTATTATTTAGTTCGGTGGGTGATATATTTCATTTGTGAAATTTTACTAGATATATTAATGGTAGCGATGGTTCAGAGTATGATATTTATAGACCAAAAATAATGATGAAGCTAAAAATCTTATTAAAGGTGTCCAAGATTTTATATACACGCGTGAAAAATAATTTATGACCGATATCTTTTGTATAATTTTCTCTCTATATAATATAATTTTTCAAGAAAGTGTGTCCGACTGATCACCCTCGATTATATATATCTACACTACTGATCAAAAAATATTTTCACTCATCATAATTAATTCACATCGAATCCAATTTTAATACCATATCAAATTAAATCTTGATCATAACTCATTTCTTTTGAAAAGTAAAGCCATCTCTCTTACTCATTTAGTCAATATTTTGTGTTTATAAATTTCTAGATTAATAATTTTTGGGTGTATTAGACCTATATATATATTTCATTCATAACTGTATTTTTGTTTGATAATGAAAAAGGGAATTGGTGGCTTACATACAAAACTGGCTTTATTTGACTTTTTCGTTTCTGTTGCATGTTCAAGGAAAAAGAATCCATTTTATTAGGGAAAATTTTGATTTTTTCTATATAGAAAAGTTAAACCTTTAATTGCAAAAAAAAAAAAAGTGTCTGTTTTTAAAGATTTTTCACTATTGAAAAAAAAAGGGTCTCCCTCCATTTATTTCTTAAAAATATTTAAAACTAAAAAATTAAGTAAGACAATACTTAAATACATTGTTTTTTATCCGCTCATTTTTGGCAAATTAAGAATTTTAATTACAATTCCATCAATCTCGGATGGAGCCAAAGATTTACTATTTTTTTTACTTTTGGTATGATGGAACAAAGCAAAATGACTCTTTAAACTGTCTGCGCTTCTTTCAATTGTGAAGTAGTAATTAGTCAATGCAACTTTCGACGCTCATCATGGGTCATCCAGAAATAGTCGTGCTATATTTTTAAACATAGGGGTTAGGCTGCGTACATCCGACTCCCCCTTACTCCGCAATGGGCGGGAGCCTTTGAGGTATTGGGGTAATGTTGTTGTTGTAAGAATTCTAATTACTTGATCATAATTCTACGGTAACAATAACTTTATTAATTTGTAAGTGAATTATGGAGAGAAAACAATGTACAAAGATTTTATGCTTATCTTTCGGAGATTAAAAAGTAATTTTTGAAAGAATCTCGACTTAAATATCGCATAACACGACAATATGAAACTTCTTTGACTAATTAGGCTGGTAATTAGTGTTAATAAAAAGTCCATGCATATGTTTATTGATTTTTGTGCAAACTTATACGTTTTTTATTCATATTTTTCTTACAATTTTTGGATTTAAAGCTTGAAATGGAAATAAAGCTTCATTAATCGTGTATCTAACATCTTTTTTTGGCCAACTTATGAAGATTTTATTTGTTATAAGTAACTAAAACTTTCTGTATTCACAAAGTCATTATCATTTATCGTCAAATTAAGTCACTAACTGAATTGAAATTTATGTTATTTAAATATTTTATTATTGAGTACATACATTGTAATGAAAAATACGATGACATTTAAATTTTGATTAACGCAACATAATTGAATGTGTTTAGGCAAATTATATCATTTCAAATATACGTATGTTAATATCACTTGTAAAAAGAAGAACATTTATGATGCATTTAACGCACAATTATATTGTACACGTTAGCAAAATCAACATGTTTGATAGATTAATAAAACGACGATTATATAAAATATATTCACTTTTATTTTACACATGACTTAGCATTTAATCCAAGAGATTTTTAATTCATAATTATCATTAAAGTTCTTATATTGCTAACACAATTAAGGAAACCTTTATTAGCTACTATTTCTACGTCGATTTCTTTGGTAGCTCCATAGGCAGCCTTAATTTATCAAAAGAAGGATATTAAAAAAAAAAGGAAAAATTACTTAAGTAGATTTGTTTTGATAAATAATTATTGATTTTAACGATACTTTTATTTATTATCATTTATAGTAATTTATAAAAATATATAATAATATAAATCTACAATTATATTAAAAATGCATTATGCATTCAATATAAATATATTATAATTATTTAAAGAAAATAATTTTTTATTATTATAAATAATAAATAATTTCTTAATCTAATATATGTGCATAATTTTCCTTTGCTTTACGTAAATAGTTTGTTCTCGAATATCTGCCTCTAGTTGTTTTGGGGTTTGTTTTTCTATTCACGCACTTAGAGAAAGTTGATGATAATTTATTTGCCACGTTACCCTTTAAGGGAATAATTAAATCGAACTCAAATTTGAATAGAGGGTAAAAAAAGATCTACAAAGTTGCATTGCTACTTCACAATGAGCGGGAGAGGCATTGGGGTAGTGTTGTATTTGAAATTCACTAGTTAATAAAGAAGTTAAGAGTAATCCTTTTCTTAAACACTTGTGTGAAAGAAATAGAAAAATTTTGATGTTATTAATTAAAAGGTACATTAACATTCAAAAAGAGAAAAACTTTTATGAGACGGGGTTGAATTTAGAAATATGAAATAGGGAAAGTACAAAAGAAGATATTTGGTAATCGCTTTAATCTATTCTCATTGCATAATGTGGACACCTAACACTGATGTGATGTATAAATATTGAAGGTGTCTAGATAATTATTTTGTAAGTTAGTGAAGATGAACTTATGTATTTAAATGTACATATTCAAAACTAAATATCACGCATGACAAATTTCATTATTATGTATTGGCCTTTGTCTCCAAACGAAGAAAATCAAGAATATATAATAAAAGTCTTATAGAGTTAATGAGATCTATTCCATCTAAATAAAGAAATTCTTGACACAGACAAACAACAACAATAATAACATCTTCAGTCAAATCCCACAAGTAAAGTTTGGGGAGGTTAAAATGTACACAGACCTTATCACTACCTTACAGAGGTAGAGAGGTTGTTTCCTTAAAGCCCCGGTCTCAAAATTCTTGACACGGAGTATTTTCTATTTTATGGAATCCTACAGGAAAGTTCTTCGTTCCTGATTCTCAGGTTCCAACTCAGCACCTTTTGAGTGAAATTCTGAGAAGAGTTGCTCTTTGAAAGACACAATATAATAAAAACTATAAGCTATATTGGGGGAGAGTTATTGTATATCGTTGGCATCTATAAAATAATTGAATCAGTGAATTCTGAATGTCATTAACAAAAATATTCAATCATTTTTCTCAAGTAAAATGATGGAGAATATTTCTTTTAGAAAAAAATTATGTGACATTATTTAATTTAATCATCTGGGTGAGGCAGGTGGTAATGCTTTGGTCAGCAAGGTGGACTAAGCAAACAAAACAAAAGACCATCAACAGAATACAATACTTTTCTCATATACATAATAATTAAGTTTCAAAAATAACTTACAAGTCAACATATGAAAGACTTCTGCAGTTATTTCACTTACTTTACACATTATGAATTCTACACCCTTTTTTATTCGTTAGGTCCAATTTAATATTTGTGTATCTCAATTATTTCATATCAAATACGTATAATTTTATCATAAAGTATGTATAAAATTTTCTATTCAAATTAAAATTTAAATATTTATCATAAATTTTATATTTGATCAATGGATTACACCCTTTGAATACTTAATTCTACAAAACGATATAAGTCATTTGTGTGTTTACTTCCGAAAACAATAATTTTTTAGATACGCAGACTCTTTTAACAAGATGTAAGTCTTCTTGTTCCCATTAAACCTTTTTCTAGTTGTAAATTAATGGCATATCGCTATTTGTGTTAGGAAATATACGATTTTGAGATCAGAGAAGAAGAGAATAAGAAGAATAAGGAAGAAGAGAGAAGACAGAGAAAATTAAATTTAGAGAGAGTAAGTATTTCGTGGTAACACTCGATGGGTAAACTCCACGACGATAGGGTTATATGTATTAATGATATCCGGATATTTATAATTATATAGAATACATGTATACACGGAGAATAAATAGTAGCACCTAACA
The DNA here is from genome assembly GCA_025774065.1 of Solanum ossicruentum. Lineage (NCBI taxonomy): Eukaryota > Viridiplantae > Streptophyta > Magnoliopsida > Solanales > Solanaceae > Solanum > Solanum ossicruentum. The sequence goes on along the minus strand of JAOTQR010000086.1, from coordinate 17,940,867 downwards.
TTTGGGGTGGGGCTCTGCCCTGCACCCGGCCTTCGGGTGGGGGGCTCTCGCACCCAACATCCCCCGGCAACCTCATCGCGAAGGTTGAATATCGCCAGTACATAAATATAATATCAGACTCTACAACCTAACAATTTGCAATTTAATTGTATTATATATTTATTCAAATAAAATAAATGTTGATGCCATATGCATTAATATAGTGACTATGAAATATGAACAGGAAGAAAACTTAGTGGAAATAGAATTTCTAGGAGTTATCATATTTAATTCTACTTGTAAGTCTATTAATAACAATAACATACCCAGTAATATCTTACAAGTGGGGTCTGGGGAGGGTAGATGTATGCAGACCTTATCACTATTTCATAGAAATAGAGAGTCTGTTTCCTAAAACCCTCAACTCAAAACTCATAAGCAGAAAACTAGATATGACAAAATGAGAGTCTGTTTCCTAAAACTTTCAACTCAAAACTATAAGCAGAAAAATTAGATATGACAAAATGACATGTAAAATAATAAAACAGCAAGTGCAACTAACAGTTGTAAGTCTATTAATGCTAACATAAATAAATTTTGTCCTATAACATGTACTATGGTTGACATTCCGCTGCTATCTTTGTCTAAAGTAAATTTTATGAATCTTATTGTACCTTTTTTTACCACAATAAGTTAAAAAAAAAGCATTATATTTATTCCCGAAGATTTAGTGGACTACATGTTTAATTAGCATTTAGCATGTCACCAAATTTTGGTAGTTGCCTTCATTTATATTTATTTGTCCATTTTATATTTTATTATTCATTTTAAATTTTATACATCCTTTAGAAATAATAATTAATACAAATATTTTTCACAATATTCGTATTAATGGATACACACCCTTGAGTTTTGAAAAATGATTTAACGATTAAATAGTTATTAAAAATAAGTTTTTGTTGATATATTAAAAGTGATAATAAAAAAATTATTATTAAAATAGTCAATAAATAAAAATAAATAAAGGAAATAAATAATTAATAACAATCCTTTTCCAATAAATATTACTGAATTCAATAAATTATCATGGTCTCTTAACTGCTCTGCCCCCTTAAGTTTAACTACTCACACCGTTCTAGCTGTTACAGAATGTTTTATATTCCCAAAAGTTGATTTGACTTATTTTTAAAAAAAATTAAATTAGATTAGACCAGCTCTATATTTTACAATTGAAATAAGATACTAAAAAGTTATACACAAAAAATTATTATAAGTTACAATTTTCCTCATATTAATTTAATAAAAGTTTACATATTAAAAATATTTGTCAAAATTTATATAGTTTGAGTAAGCTCTCATTAAATTTCAAAAGTTCATAATATTGATCCAACATTATTTTCAAACTTAAAGAAGTTGGGATCGTGTCCATCGGCTTGTGAACTATCTCTGAGTAACTAAGTTGCGCAAATTCTTTATTTTCAATGTTGCACCCGTATCAGGTTCTCTAAAGATAAATTAATTTTGAAGAATCCAATATGCACCTATTGATATTTTCAAGAAGTCTAAGCAACATAGTTGATTATCGTAGATATGCTTATTTTTGTTTTTGCCCTTTCTTATGGAGCGCACTAATAGAAAATTTGAGATGATATTTAGCCATCGAGAAGCGAACCATGCCCAATAATATGAGACGAAGGAACTATCATTTATTCATGAGTTCTATTTCTTTTATTTCACTTGACGATTAGTACACAATATAATACAGTTTTAAGGTTTGCAGAATTCTTATATGAATTAGTAAACAAAAAATTTGGGAAGAAGAAAGAAGTTTGAAACGTGTGGGAAGGTCTGGAAAAAATGGTTTAATATAATGTTTTAAAATAAAATAACTTTATAAAATTGGAATATTAGTATGTATAATTCTCAAGATTTTATCATCAACCATTGATTTGTTGATTCTTTGAATTAAGTCCTCGTCATGCAATAACTCTTCAGTCTAGTCAATTCAAGTTTAACAAGCATGATGTAAAATATATACAACTTAATTACACAAATGCAACGGCTCGTTTGGTATGAAAGATAAGGGATAATTAATTCTCAGATTAATTTTAAGATGAGTTAATTCGTCTTTAGTTATATTAAAATTCGAGATGAAATAATAATTCTGAAATAACAACAACAACAACAACAACATACCCAGTCGAATCCCACAAGTGGGGTCTGGGGAGGGTATAATGTACGCAGACCTTACCGTTACCTCATTGAAGTAGAGAAGTTGTTTTCTGTGACCCTCATCTCAAAATCCATACGCAGAAATGAACTAGAAATTGTTAAATAACTAATCCAAAAATAACTTGTTCCCAACCAAATCATTCCTATGAATTTAACTTTTTGAACTACTTTAGCACTTTGCAACCAACTATATTGCAACGTAATAATTACGAGTTTATTGGATTAGGTTCAACAACAAAATTAATTACTACTTAAAATAGATGTAAATATCACAATAATATATACGGTAAAAAAAAATTATGCTCAAGGAACTGAAGTAAAAATCATCATACGTTCGAGAAATACGTCACTACGAATCATGGAGAAATCTTATGAGATCTTATGAGAGAGTTAAGAAGCAAGGGAGGAACAAATTTGTAATACCTACTTCCTTTATGAATAAAATTATGTTTTTTTTATATTCTATTTGTGAATGTAATTTATTTTCTTTCATATTAAAATTTATCGCAAATTTAATTAAGTAAAATTCTATTTTTGGATTTAAAAAAATTCACATTTCATTATCAAAGAATTCTTATAAAACAATTTCAATAGTGCAAGACTTTAATTATAACGTCTACCATTAATTACATTTTTTTTTCACATATGTCTCGATCGAGTCTGTTTTAATGAAACTGTTGAATCATTCCAACTTTTGGAAAATTAGTGAATTTATCAAGATTTTTCCAAACATAATATATGATCAATGAAGACTTCTTCAACATAAAAATATTAGTCTTCCTAAATTTTGTATATTGGAAAATTACACATGAAGTTACAAGTATTTATTGACATAATATTCTTCTATCAATTAGCTTGGATTTGAGACATTGAATATTTTCATGTGGAAGTCACTTTAGGGATGATAAATTTTCTCCCACCAAATTGGCATTGAATTGCGATTATTATTATTATCTCCATGTGGGAGGTATATATATATGAATATATAAGGATATTCTTGAAGTTGAATAAAATCAACACAATATATAAATGTGTTTTTTTATTTGACATGAGCTGACATTTATACACTTCAATTTTGGATGTGAACAAAGAGGTTGGGTTCTACCATGTGTGATGAAATCGCGATTTGTTATCATCATATGAGATGAAGTTGAAGTTTTGTGTGGACATACAATTTGAATTTTTATGTTGTATTTTTGGTTCAAAAACATGAAATCTCATAAATTCTGCAAACTTGTCAAAAACTTTCCAGTTCTTTATGCAATCTTACGAAATAAACAAAAATTCATAATAAAAGTTAATACAATATAACAAAGCTATTCTTAAAAAATAGAACATTTATTGATTGAACTTTAGTTCAATAAATAAAAATAAAATTGAACATGACTTGTAGTGCACTATATTTATACCACTATTTGTTGGTCAATATCATTAATAACCATATCATCATCTTTATATGTCCTGAATATATATTTAATCACTCCATTAGTATTCTCGCAAAAAAAAAAAACAAAAAACTATGTAGATGTAAAATGATGTTTTATGGGTCAGTAGTCATATTTGAAAAATGTGAAATCATAATATAAAAATTTTAAATTAAGTTTTTTTTTCTTTATTAAATTTGAGATCATTTTCATAATTTGAAATCGTGAAATGAAATCACATGTTCAAATACAATAATTTCATTAGATAATTTCAAATATCAGATGAAATCACATATTTAAATACTTATTTAAATTTGCTTCCTCCGTCCAACTTTAATTGGTCTCTGTTGACTTGGCACAGAAATTAAGAAATAGTAAATGATGAGATAATTTTACTAAAGTACCCTATGAATATAATAAATACTAGTCTTGAAAAATGTAAAATGGGAAAATGACTATAATTAATGATAAGGATAAATTAAAAAATAAATATAAAACTATCTCTTGATTTCATAAAATGGACAAATATTGTTAGACATGTCATAATAGTACAGTGACTAAATAAAGATGAACAAAAAAAAAATATAAAATCAGATAAAATACACACGTTCCACATGACACAAAGCGGCGAATGTCAAAATTAACAACCAACATTCAAAGTTGATTTTAGGATTTATTTAGTCTACACTTGGGACTTTTCATTATTAATTATTGAACATTTCCCGGTGCAGTGGAAGTGAAATAGGGGCATAATAAAGTACGTATAAGAAGTGAGAAGGTCCAAGTCTCAATAAAGTTCTAAAAGGTTTTCATTATTCCATTTCAACAAGAAACAGCTTCCACGAAAACGACATGCCCAATTATATTACCTTTATTGGTACCTTGTATTTGTTGTTATTAGCATTTAAATTAAATTAAGACAATTTTGGTCACTAAAATCTTGTTTGGGTCTCTCTTAAACTAAATTAGTATCTTGTATAAGATATTCTTTTAACCTAATGATAAGCTAATAACTCTGCTATTTGAATTGTGACATATCGACATTGAATATTAGAATTATAAGAATTATTTGATTCATATGTGCATTGTAGTACGTGTGTGTATACATATCGTAACTAAAATTAATTTTTTATACTTTTATATTTTTTAAAAAGATACTAAAATGTGAGATTTGTAATCTTAAAAATAAAATAGATTATTTACTATAATAGATAAGAAGTTATTTCCACAAAATGATGTATAGAACTCCTCCACCTTAATATATATATAACGATCGATTAGTGCTTAAAATTTAGAGCCAGAGAGATGCATGTAGGGCAACAATTTAGTAGCTTAGTTAATTGATATCTAAATTTTCATTTTATTTGTGATAGTTCGATTTTTCAGTTTATAATATTATCCCTGATTTTCCTTTTCACTATTCCAATTTATTTTATTTAATTTTTTAAAAGAAGAAAAAGTCGTCCATTTTCTTTTTTTGTTAAAAGTTGTCCATCTATATCATGTGGTTGATATGCCTTATACTTCTAATTGCTTTTCACATTAAAGGAGATATCCTCATTTTATATATATATAAAAGAAGATAATTACTTATTTTAGGAAAGAAAAAAATAAATAGGCAAACCCACTTAATTTTTTTTTTGTCTAACATATCTCAACAAGAAAATCAATAAAAGTCTGTATAGTTAACCTACCTAAACCAGTCAAAGGCAACACCTTTTAAAAAAATATATAGATGAAAATAACTATTGAAACTAATAGCGGAGTTAAAATTTTCATTAAGGTAATTAAAAAAAAATTTGCAAGTTAGTTTAGGGGCATGAGAATTTGAACTACAAAAAAGATACTTAATATAAAATAAATTGCATAATGAGTGGGTCCATCCTTAGCTTGAAGCATAATAATTTAACTTCCATTCATTAATAAAATAATATAACATAAAGTGTACATTGGGCAGCCAAAAAAGAAAATTATGTATAGTCATCCATAAAAATAGCAAAATTAATAACCTAGAAATCAAATTAAAATAAGGCAAATTACTTACTACTAAATGAGTTTTAAAATTCAAGGAAATATAATATATTCATCAAGAAATTAAAGTATTAAAACATCCTTCTATAATATTTCTTCTTCAATTAAAAACTAAAATAAGGTCTCTCATGAGTTACATTTGATTTCTTCAAAGTCCAATTCCTTGATATTACATATTTTATTTAATTTTTTAAAACTATGTCATTAACTTTTTCTACGGCCCCTTTTTTCTTGGGGACAATTGTAAATATCTAATTAATTTAATAATACAACTTTTGACCATGACATTATTTTAGTCATGTCCAAAGTGGTTCCCAAGCTGCATATACATTGTTGTCTTCCAAAAACATGCTGGTATCGTTATTTTCATAATCATTAATATTGGTGGTGCTGTCTTGTGACACTTCCATGCAAACTAAGGCCAATAAATTAGAATTTTGGCACTTTAAATTCAAGATTTCTGCTTGTGCTTTTGCAAATTCTGCTTGAAGTTCACTTATTTGCTTTTGTAATTGACAAATTGCACCAGCACAGCCATAAACTGGATCTCTTATTCTTGCATTTGCCTCATACACCATACTATTCACCGCATCAACTCTCTGTTCTTCCGGAAGCTCCTGAATTTTTTTTCATCGTCAGAACAAACAACAACAATAACATACCCAGTGATATCCCACAAGTGAGGTCTTGGGAGGGTAAATTGTACGCAGACCTTACCGCTACCTCATAGAAGTAGAGAGGCTGTTTCCTAAAACCCTCAGCTCAAAAGCCATAAGCAGAAAGACTAGATATGACAAAATAAAGTGTAAGGTAAGAAAACAACAGGTGTGACTAATAATAAATAAATAATAAATAGTACATGACAGTTTTTTCATCGTTAGTATATGTATAAAATCTATGTGTGCAATGTGAAAAAGAACAATTTAGAGGACTAAAGAAGTCTTACTACTCCTAAAAATAAAATGACCAAGATTAAGTCAAAGAAAGGAAAATGAACAACTAAAAGTAAGCACTATTTGATAAAATTGGCCAAACATTCAAGACTGCCAACTAATAACAAGAAATTGAAGTTTAGTCGTAAATAATTTTAAAAACTTATATGATAAATATTGGAAGTGACTTCGTAAATGATTTATCTGTTATAACATGTTAAAATATTCTAATAGCAAACACAAGATAAATTACGCATGTATGTTTATACATGAAAACATGATAAACGAAAGTGAAATATTAAATAAAAAAAAAAGAGTTTATAATTTTTTGTGCCTTGATAGCGTAAATTATTTTTATACTATCAAGTTGCGATGATTATCTCATATGTAAATATTTATTACAAGTGAGATTAATTAATCACATGAAGAAATAAGATTTATCACCAATCAAAACTTACTTATTATTCCACCCCTCTCATTTTATGTAGTTCGGTGTTTAAGATAAAAAAGATTAAAATTAAAACTTGTAATCTAAAACAATTCTTAGATATTTACAACAACAATGATAACATAACCGGTGAAATCCCACAAGTGGGGTCTGAGAAGGGTAAAATGTATGCAGACCTTACCACTACTTCATAGAGAGATTGTTTTCGGAAGACCCTCAGCTCAAAATATCAGGCTCCAAAAGCAGAATATACTAGATATGAAAGATAAATATCTAAAATAGAAAGAATTTATGTAGTTATAAATCGTTTCATTAAGAACAAAATGAAGTTTTTTTTTCCTGATCATAGTAAGGTGACATTCTTAGTGCCAACATAAATGATAAACAATATCGATTGTAAAAAAAAAGAGATATTACCTGCAACATTTTGATGATGTTGCTAGCGCCAAAGACTCTATGAGCAGTGGTGAACTTAATAGGGTCAGTCGGAGGAAAGTAAGGAGCCAACACACATTTCTCCGCGCATCTCCTGCGCAGGATTTTACAAGCAGCACATGGAGAAAGAACAGCCATTGGAGGAGTTGATAATGAACATGAAGAAATTGTACAAGTGCTTTTGTGATCACTGCATTCCATGGTGTTGTGTGTGAAAGTCTAAAATGAACACTATGGTGGGATGTAATAGTTAGTGTACAATATATATATATATAGGAGGAAAGGAAAAATCTCGGGCCGGGCCGGGCCCATTTGGAACTTTTTGGGGCCCGTATCATGGGCTTTTGAAATTTTTTTTTTGAAGAAAAACAAATTTAATAGTGATAATTTAGAATTTTTTAAGTTTTGTGAAGTCATCATAAAGATAATTTTAGCTACACCTTTCTAGAACTTTGAGATCTTTTAAAAATGAAATAAAGGATGATTACATTGTATTTTACTTCCTCTGTCCATCTTTATTTGTCCAATTATTCTAGAATGTTCATTAATGTTTATCTCCTTTATGAAATCAAGAGATAATTTTAGTTTCTAATTTGCCGTTATCACTAATTATAGTCATTTTCTTATTATATTTTTCAAGACATTATATTTATTAACCTTTATATTCAAAGGTTCATTTACTATTTTTTTAATCTGTGTATAAAATCAACAAAGTACAAATAAAGATGGAATGAGGGAGTAAATAAGATTTATACTGCCAATATATGCACAAGTTCAATGAATATATATGATTTGAGAGTATTTATATAATTGAATTTAACTTATTTAGGATTTTTTGGACAGAAACATAAATTTAATAGTAATAAGTTAGAATTTTTTTAATCTTGTCAAGTCATCTTAAAGATAATTTTAGGTAAACATTTCTAGAATTTTGAGATTTTTTAAAATGAAATAAAGAATAATTACACAGTACGATGGATTTAAATAAATAAGATTTATATTGCCAATATATAGACAAGTTCAATGAATATTTGTGAGTAAATAGTATTTATATAACTGACTTTAACTTATTTAGGATTTTTTTGGAAGAAAAATAAATTAAAGAGTAATAAATTAGATTTTTTAAAAAAAATTTTGTGAAGTCATCTTAAAAATAATTTTAGATAAACATAATTTCTAGAATTATGAATTTTTTTTCAAATGAAATAAAGGTTGATTACACGATACGACAAGTTAAAATATAAATAAGATTTGGCAAAATATAAATAAGATTTATATTGCCAATGTATGTACAAGTTCAATGAATATGATTAGAGAGTATTTATATAGCTACTTTAACATATTTAGGAATTGAATTAGTAGTGAGGTGTAATTACTGTTGCAATTTATATAAGGTAAGTTATTTTTAAAAAAAAAATATAATTGAGAAGGATCTATATATTTTGTGTAATTTTTAAAATTTTATATTATCTAGTTAAATTGACCGATATGTGATATATACCAATATATTAATTTTCAAATAAATTCTGATATATAGTAACTTTGAAAAATAAAATGACAACCTACTATAGTTGGTTAGATTACACTAATTATGCAAATTAATCTAATAAAGGTGTGTTTGGGTGGTGGCTATTTTACGCAAATTTTGAATTGTTCCAAAGAAAGACTTTTTAGAAAAAGTATGATTGGTCATTTTTCTTCCCCAAAAGTAAAATTTTTAGGCAAGTTTGTGTGACCAAACACTAAAAAATTATTTTGAGGAATAATGACTATATCATTGGTTGACGTATTTTTTAAATTTAAGACACTAAGACATCATTTGGTTGGAAACATGTTATCCTGAGATAATTAATCTTGGGATAAATTATTTCATCATATATATGAGATAACTCATTCCATCACCAAGACAAAAATGGTGGATTAAATAATTCAAGGACTAATTAATACCTCCCATCAGACATTGTCTGAGATAAAAATATTTTACATTTTATTCTAGAATAATTATACCTTATAACTCACACCAAACGACCTCTAACCTTCTGACTATCATTTTGAATTTAGAAATATGGATAAAGGTTAAAATTAGGACAAATAAATTAAACTTATCCTAAATAAGATAGTTAGAAGCACTAATTAAGGAGCAAAAGACTACAAAATTTTTTATTGACTAACTAATGTAGCTTTGAAGAATATAATATATATGACAAAAACATATTCTCTTATCTAACACTTATAATGGGTGAATGCAAAACAAATAACTTGTACAATGTATATAAAAATTTATTAGTTAATTATAGTGAAATAATATATATTAATTTGTAATTGTTGAAATTAAATTTATTAGAGCAAAATTAAGTGGAATAAATCAAACTCTCAACCTTAGTCCACAAAGTAGACCATCAAAATGTCAAAATGCTAAAAAGTGATGGATATAATTTAATATAAAATTTTATATTATACTATGAAACCAACTTTGATTATTTTACTTCAAGTGTAACTATATTTGATTTCTTTATGTATTTCTCTTGTTCTTTTTCTCTTAAAATAAAAGAATTAATAATTAATTATTAATTACCTAATATTCGATAATGCATGTTGCATACTTTAGTGTTGATTTTTAAGTCAACAAAAGTATTCTTGAAAGTCTTAAACTGAATGCACACTGACAATTTTCAATAACCACCCCCACCCCTTCCCCATCCCTAATGAACCTAAAAAAAAAGGATGGTCAATTTTTTTTTTTGTTGATTTTTTTGCCCCCAAATAATAATTCAATATATTTATACATCCTAAACTTATGTGTTTGGAGAATTTTTTTTGATTGTCATCCGGTGTCCAAAGCATGTGGAGTTCCGACTAAATTCAAATCACGGCAAATCTCATTTGGGGTCCAGAGCATTTTTTTTCTTTGTTGAAAAGCTCTCTATTGCACTAGATTTAGTGATAATATTTACGAAAAAGATATTTATCATATACATCCCTTTCATCTCTAAAATAGATTTACAAAAATAAAAGTAGTTGACCAAATTTTATTCAATTTTTTCTTTTATATATCATGTAGAGGAATCCGCTCAATTCGTCTAATTATTTTGATATATCCACAGGTTGGGTCATTACATGTTGGTTGAATTTAAAATGACCTATCAAGAAAATAAGAAAATAAATAATTATTGAGTTTGGCGATATTCTTATTTATTAACATTTTTAGTAAAATATATCAATATTATAATAAATCTGCACTTATATTAAAAGTAATTTATGCATGCAATATAAATATATTATAAATATTTTAAAAATATATATTGTGTTTGTTTGATAAAATACTAACACATTAAACTGTGTGATAAATATATTATCTATAAAAACACTTGTATTATATTTATTTTATAAATAATTCTATGTAATATATATTAAAATTGTATTATGAATATATTATAAATATTCAATAAAAATATTATTATTACTGTAAATGATAAATGTTTTTCTAATATAATATATCTGTGTAAGCTTCCTCAAAACAAACAGGTTAAAGTAGATCAAATTAAAGTAATGTAGTAGGGTGGGTCAAAATATAACCCAACCCAAACAAGGAAAGTATATTATTTTTTCTCATTGTTTACATGAGGAGTATGTATATAATACTAATTCCATCACATATTATACGAATACTTTTTATTTTATGTGGTGATTAAGAAATTATTAATACATTAGTGAACTTTATCGTTTTATCCTTTATTTATATCAATGTACATTAAATTAAACTAAAAAAATATACATAAAATATAGGAATAGTTTACTCTTTGAATGTGAAAGTAATTAATCAAGTCTTTTAAAATTTTCAAATATTATATTAATGATGGAGGTTAAATGAAAAAAAATTAATTAATTTCATTGTAGTTTATAACTACCTATATAATATGAGATAAATATTTATAAAAAAATACCCATATAATATAAGACAGACAGAGTACATATATATTAGAAGTTAGCTTCCAATTTAAGTGAAGAAATATTTGATAATTACAACACTTAGTAATGCATCCTTGTTTGAATAGAAAGTTATACTTGGCACAAAATAATAATAACAAAAAAATAATGCATGCATGATAAAAGCTTAAATATACGATTTATAATATTGACTGTTGGAAGCTTCGACGAGCCCAACGCACCCACTATAGAGGACCTAGAATGTACTACACACACTACACCAACTCTTTAACGCTGGTTGGCCTTTGATTTTATAAATTCTTAGTGCACAATAATACTTAGGCGGCAGTGCCGACCATATATCATTC
>JAOTQR010000086.1:17897012-17916271 GCA_025774065.1 Solanum ossicruentum | reverse complement strand
TGTCCATTTTAGTTCCTAAGTATGATTATGCGACTATTTGTAAAGTTGCATTTGCGAAGCAACTTGATTGAATTGTAGTGGATTTTTTCACCAACTGAAGGCATCACATATAGTGCATTCTGAGCCATTTTTAAGCAACTTACCATTATTTACGATGTAAATTTGAACATCTTATGGTATTTGGTGACAAAATTCATTACAATTCAATCATGTTGCTACGTAAATATTTGTAGATAGGAACTAAATTGGACCAAATGCGCCCTTATACTATGTATGTACTCAAAATATGTCATCGGTTGCATTTCGTATGAAATAAGGGCATTTTTGGCTCAATAAAGTAATGGCATGGATATAATTGAGCCAAACTACTGACGGAGGGTAAATATGGTGAATTTTGCATACTTTACAGGCATTTTTTTACCTTTTCCGTAAAATGAATGATGAAAGAATTTTCGAGTTCTCTTGTTTTCCTAACATAAAACACACCACCAATTAAGTTATTGTGATTAATTTCTGATGTATGTAACTGACTCCTTGTTTGTTATTTCAGCCAAAGCCAAGAATTGATTATACTTTGAAGGCTATTGGTGGTAGTTTAACAGCTCTTCCTGGAATTTCGGATATGATTGATGTAAGTGTTAACTTATTCTCTTGCTGGACATTTCTTACTCAAATATTTTCTCCTTATACTGACACCAGTTTGTTTCGCATTGAAAGGACACTGTAAACTCGATTGTTACAGATATGCTAGAATGGCCCCATAGAATTGTCGTTCCAATTGCTGTAGCTGTGGATACTAGGTATATTCAGTTCTGAAGTGTTTTAGTCATGATAATAATCTGTTTTTATTTCCTCACAAGGATGTGTGTGTGTGCGCGAGTGGTTCCGTTTTTGTTCTGCAATGCTTTCAGTGCTTATAAGCTGTATCAGCATCCTACTTTGTTCTAGTTGTGGTTAATCGAGTTGAGGGGCGAACCTCAAGTTCCGTCTGTCTTGTAAAATGTCTTATTATATTTCATATGTATGTGACTGTTGTTTCTGTATTTCTTGCAGTGATTTGGAGCTTAAGCCAGAGGGCAAGCTTATAGTGACTGTAGTCAGGGCTAATAGCTTAAAGAATCATGAAATGATTGGAAAATCTGATCCATATGCAGTTGTATATATTCGTCCACTATTTAAGGTGAAGACGAGAACCATCAACAACAACCTAAATCCGGTTTGGGACGAGACGTTTGAGTTGATTGCAGAAGACAAGGAGACTCAATCTCTTATCCTAGAGGTCTTATTTCTATACATTCCTCTCATTTCGACCAGTCGATTAATGAGGTGCTTCAGCCTCGTTCACATCCATGATCATTTTGGACAGGTATTTGATAAAGACGTTGGACAAGATCAGCGAATGGGTGTTACAAAGTTGCCTCTGAATGAGCTGGTAGCGGAGAATCCGAAAGAAATTGAGTTAAGGTTGCTGCCAAAACTTGACATGCTCAGAGTCGTAGATAAGAAAGATAGAGGAACTATCACAGTGAAGGTACATGACTAAGGTCATGTTTTACGTGATGTTTCGTCGCAGCATTATTTCATGCTTTTACTGATTGATTTCCTGAAATGGGCAGGTATTGTATCATGAGTTCAACAAAGAAGAGCAGTTAGCTGCTCTGGAGACGGAGAAGAAGATCCTAGAAGAAAGAAAGAGGCTGAAGGCAGAGGGTGTCATCGGTAGCACTATGGATGCCCTCGATGGAGCAGCAACACTCGTGGGTTCAGGAGTTGGCATGGTGGGCACAGGCCTTGGTGCAGGAGTAGGTCTTGTCGGAACTGGGCTAGGTGCTGGTGCAGGGATGGTAGGAAGTGGCCTTGGAGCTGTTGGAAGTGGCCTAAGCAAAGCCGGAAAGTTTATGGGGAAGACCTTCACTAGCCATTCAAGGAAGAAGAGTGGTTCCTTTACTCCTGTAAACTCTGTGCAAGAAAATGGAGGTGCAAAGCCACTCTAAGTGATGGGGAAAACCTTTGTCATGTTGCCTTAGTTTTGGGAAGTGGAAACTTAATAGTGCTTGTAAACTTGTTATAAGGTTTACATCAAATTTGAGCATGTGTACTTTTTGGGAAATGGAATTAAGGTGTCCATAAGTAGGGTGAAAGCTATGCAAATGGGCACATTTTACAGGTCTAATGTCTTCTACACTTCACAAGGCGGCTCAAGCATTTTCGTGGCCTAAAGTCAAAAATAAATTGGAGGCTTTAAATTTTTGAACAAAAATAAATGATATATTTTTATTAAAGTTTATTCTTCTAATCTATAGTAAAATATGAAAACCTTTAGAAATATTGTTTGAACTTTATTTGAAGACAAATACTATTTTATATATAACTTTTAAGTTGACGCAGCACATACGTGACATGTTTCTCCCAACACCTTTGCTCTAAAACTGAAAATTCACTGCAGGATTTGTGAGAGAAAATTGAGAAACATGTTGCTGAAAATACAAGGTGTCGACTCTGTCAAAATTGATGAAAAGCTTGAAAATCTAGTCATTTCAGGCACAGTTGATCCTACGACAGTTCTAACTGTTTTAGAAAGACTTGGGAGAAAAGCAGAACTTATATGGGAGCAAGATAAACGTCCAGACTATCACACAACCAAAAGTGATTAATTCGTTGAGCGATTCAGACATTATGTCTCGAATCCCTGGATTCCAAACTATGGAGGTTACAACGACTATCAGGGTGACTATCCAAGGAGAATCAAGAAACGACTCTACAAATCATAAAATCTTGGAAATTAGCACGTCTAAAAACCTGAACAAGCCTGGTCATCAATTTGATAATTCACATGGTGATGGTGAATTTTGCGCGGCTTCTTCATCGTGTTGTGGTGGTCATGATGCTATAAGTAATGGTCATAGTTTTCATGGATGTTGCCATGGGGTTAATACTAACAGAAATTATTGTTGGGGTAGGGCAGTGGCGCAGCCCTCAGACTCTCAACCTCGGCCTGCAGCAACACAACCATCATGGTCAAGTGGTAGTAGTATTGCATCTGCCCCTCCTTTGCCATCTGATTATTACTATCAGGCGCCACCATAATCATCGTCAATGCATCACAACTACTACAATGCCTTAAGTGAAGAGAATGCAAATGGCTGTGTAATCCAATGATTTGGTGCCATATACGTGTGTGCGCGCGTGCGCCCACCTTCCTATATGTTACACAAATAATAAGGGGCAGGGGAAATACAGAACAGTAGTACTCTGAGTAGTTCATCCAAAATCAGTGATGTGATAGATCTATTGCTCTTCTCACTACTTTTTAAAGTTTGCTCGTCGTTCTGTAAATATTGTTGTTCGTAGAATCTTTAAGCATATCTGTTACTATGATGATCAGGTTCTATGTGATCATAATATAGACAAATTCAAAATAATCAACTTTCTGACATGAATGTGCAGAAGTGTGTGTGTCTCAATATCAAAAGTCTTTGATGCCCATTTTTATTAAAACTTCTTAAAATTCCTGCTTGTGTGCGGAGTTTGAGAATAGGCTGAATCATAAGGGTCTATTATGCACCGAGTTATCTTACATTTCTGCCAGAGATTAGCTTGAACTCATGATCTCCTAGTCACTCTGTCCTCTCCTAAAACCATTTTGTCGAATTTCATCAGGTTATTCTTCTTCTTCTTTTATTAGATTTTGAAGATGAGCTTTTCAGGTTAAAAATCTACTTCCATTCATAAAATTGTACTATTTTTTAAAAATAAATCGCAAGTCTAAACACTACTTCAACTTTCAACACAAGCTTTCCTTTTTGGACTGCTCCAATTAGTTTTCTCATTTGGTTTTCATTTGTTAGTTTTTTGAAATAAAGGATTGATGAACTCCACAAAAAATTTTCTATAAAACAAATTGTGTGACAAGAAGATTTCATAGTGAAGTCTCTGCTGAGCCTGCCTTTTAGTTTAGAACAGAGGTGTATAAAAATCAAACCAACATTATTGGTTTATTGTTATTGAGTTATTGGACTTTTAATGGTTTTTTTAAAAAAGAAAAGATTATTGATTTATCGGTTCGATATCAATTTTCACTATTGGGTTATTGGGTAAATCAATAACCCAATAAGATTATAATAATTTACTATTTTACTCCTTCGTAAATATTTAATATTAATAATTTAGATAGTAATAGGACACTGTAGCAATACTTTACATATTTTAATATTTATCGTACTCAAGTGATTAGTTATCTAATTTATTATTTTAGTTTGTAATTAATTAATTATGGCTTTTGCAATGTTGTAAAAAGAGTCTTCGTACGTTATCTGTTTTCAATTAATGTAAATTCTTATTATAATTCTTATCGGATAACCCGAAAATCGAACTATTTAAGGATTTAAAACCGATAAAGCGAAAATCGAAAAAAAATTATTTTATTGATTTCTTATTAGTTTAGTATATTTTAAAAACCGAAATATCAATTAATGGACCAATAATGTATAAAACCAAATTGAACCAATCGATGCGCACCCCTGTAATATAAAACATTTAAATTAGTTTCAAGAACAAGAAAGAGGCGATTTCGGTAGTTTTCTGTGGGTATTATTAGCCCATGGATTTTGGACTGCATGGGGGTCCAGTGCAAGATTCCCGAAAAATATACGGGTGAGTCCACAACGAGCCCAGCAAGAGACCAAGGTGGCCCAGCGGCATTGGCAGAGGCCTAATAAGATTTTATGGGCCAAGGAACAAAAAATAGACGATTTCGACAGTTTTCTGTAAATGATAGCCTATAAATTTTGGGGCTACATGAGGGTCTGACGCAAGATTCTCCAAATATAATACGGGTGGGTTGCACCAAAACCCTCTACAGTGCTAGAAATCATGGGCTAACACCCACAAAAAACTGCTAAAATCACATATTTCCTATTCCATAACCCATAAAATCCTATCGTGCGTCCCCTACCACCACCTCGCCACTTGGGCTTCTTGTCTAACTCATTGCGGACCCACTCGTGTGATTTTTCAAAAAAATTATGTCAAAGCCCCCAACAGCACCAGAATCTATCAACAAACACCCGTAGAAAATTACCAAAATCGTCTGTTCCATCAAAAATATGTTCTATTCACTAAGTGCACACAAAAAAATATTTTTCTTTTATCAAAAAAAAATAAATAAGAAATTCACTTCTTTTTCGAGAAAAGATTTTCTGTCTTACAAAACACACCCTAAATATATTGTGTATTTTGTGGCCAAGGAAGAAAATCCAACATAATTTCACAATACAAAGAATGAATTGCATCAAATGGAATTTCCTGCCTCTCAAATAAATTGAAGTATAAATATCTAATTAAATTTCCTATCTCTCAAACAAAGGGCAAAACACAAAATATAGTGGGAAGTTACCTGTCATCTCCTTTTTTGAAAACAGAGGAAAGAAAATGCTAACAATGAAATCAAGTTTTGGAAAATGATTCTTAGTCACCAAGCTTCAAACAACTGGGACATCAAGTTTAGCTTTAGAATCAGATCGCACAACTTGAATCACGCCAGTCAAATTGAAATTCCAAGAAAGTTAATTGCAGGTCATAGAGTTTACCAAAGAGAATCACAAACAACAACATATCCAATGGAATCCCCTAAGTAGAGTGTAGAGAGGATAGAATGTTCGCAGACCTTACCACTGCCTCCCAAGGAGAATGACAAATAATCATAATTCATAATGATGGAGTTAGCTCTAAAAAGACTGCAGTTACATCCATATAACAGAACTAGTCAGAGAGAGACAATCTCAGATTTACAGCAAAAATGAACATTAGGTCAAAGCTTATCAAGAAAAATAAAGATATTTATATGTAGAAGTAAGAAGAAACACATAGTACAAGTCCTGCATAATTCTAATTCCAATACAGGTGCCTTCATAAAAGCTCACTGGAACAGGATGGCCACATCCAAGTAATCTCCTATCTGCAGTGGCAAAAAACAAGTCAATACCAAATTCCGAAGAAACAATGAGGTCAATGATCTCATATGAACAGCGTGTAACCTGAAATTTAAGTTCACTCAATGTTTTGCTGCCATTATCTGGTCGCCTCATATTGGGGTAAGAAAACGTACTCCCCACCTTCATGTCAGAAGAATAAGCACTATAAGATCACTTTTGTTTGAGCAAATCACGAATATGCATCATTGTATTGAAAATGGAAATGCATTCCTGGATTTCTCACATAAAATTGGATGAAACATTGCCAACCAAGGAATCTGACGATAGAAATACTACAATTAACTGTAACTTTTTCAAAAATCTCGAAAATTCCTAATTTCCTTTATTTTGTTACTATAAGGAATTGACATTCAACCATAGAACTACAATACATGCCTGTAGGAGTTCAAGAAAAACTTTTGACAATCCCTATAGGAGCAGTTTAGCACAATACTAAGGCAGAACAAAGACAAGCAAATAATCTCATGGTTGATTGTAAGCAGTTAGATCACAGTCGAGCTCAGTTTCACCTTCCTAGTTTCATCATCTTTCTGGAACTATATTCTGGATATCTTTCAAAATAGCACAATCAATCCACAAGAAGTTTAGTTTAGGTGGTGCGCTATATTTTCCTTTACCCTCATCATATAACCCTAGTGTTATCAAAGGCGAAAAGAAAAAAAAACTCTAAGGTCTGTTGGGGCTTTTCAGGCAAAGAGAAGATAAAGTGTGGGTTTTAATGAAAAAAGGCACAAAGGGATACATAAATATATATATACACACACACACACACACACGTATACACACGTGTGTGTATGTACAAACACGTAAGGATGAACAAACTTTAAAAGCGGTGATGGCGACATGTGATATCAGGTTCCATCGAAATCTTGAAAGAATTGTTCTGGAAGTTTTAGTTGACCCTCACCGCAATTATCCTTTATTCTAGTGCGAAATAGTCTTATAGAGATGTGTACATGCATGCACAAATCAAATGAATGGACACCTCACATGACCTACAAACATGGATGATATGCGTGCAATCTGACATGTATCATCAACAATCAAAGACTTACTATATGACATGCATCATCAACAATTTGACTTACTATTTAATAAATCAACAAAAGGTGCAGAAGCACCACATTAAGGGCACTTTCAATGGCCAACACCAAGTTCATGCACAAACAAGCATATAGAGGAGAAGTGAGATAGACCTCTCTAACGACAAATCGCCCCCTTTTATCAGGATAGACAAAAGCAAAGGACAAAGTTGCATCTCTTCGTCTTGCTTCTGGAGCTACCTCTTTAACCTGATACAGTCACAGGAAATACATAAACCAGACGGAATGTAAATGTTTGGCATGGAAATATTCAGGGATGTAAAGGAAAAACTGGAAAAAGAAGCACCTACAGTACACCGATACTAGCATGGTCCCAGAAGCCAATAGTCTACATATAGTGCCACAGAATTGAAGATGAATATGATACTTACTCTGCTGCTTTTTTTTGGCATCCAGGAAGACCAAATAAGGTTTTCTTTGTAAGAAAGTTAACAATATTACAAATCATCAGTACAAAGACAGTGCTAGACTAAGTTGCGTGCACACAGGAACGGGTGTCCAATAAGGGTGCGAATCAAGAGGTCCAATCCTCTATCAAGATTTGGGGATACGAATCCATATAATTATGAGTTTGTGGGAGAGCCTAAGGAGAAAATATTGATCAAGAGGCTTCTTCAATTTCACCTTAGTTTTGTTTTGATTACAAAAATTATTGAATGTCCAGAATTTCTCTCGAATTTGGTCAAAGTATCCAAAACCGATTGACCAGATTGGCTACGGATCTCACACCCACACCCATGTCGTGTCAACACTGGTGCGGCACCAAAAGTGAAGAGTCCGAGCAACTTAGGTGCTGGAAACCACATTTACAAGTGAAAAACAAGCAAAAGTATACATCCTTATTCTTCTTATAAGGATTCAACATTTTCTAACAGGGAATCCAAATCTTCTATGAGGTTTTCTTTGCACCAAAAATGAAAAGTAAAAAGGCAATTTATCTTAATTTTCTGAGTAGGACTCCTCCTTCCTTCAAAACATTTTATATTAATTTTCTTCCAAATAAGGTGTTGTCATTTCTGATAAGTAGTTGACTCATAGAACCATAAGAGAGAGAGTTTCGACATAATCTGTTCAACTCTCTAAGCAATGACTGATAACATCAATTGGTTCAGGACACCTTACTCTCTTACTTTCATGCCGAACATTATTGAAATACCAGCTCACAGAGGTCAGAAATTCATGGTATGCTGCACCTAGTTTCAATGAGGTTCTATATATGAACTGAATAACGCAAATACAAGCTATGTATATGGAGGAAGACTCAGCACTCAGAAAATCAAACAGCTCATCTCTCAGACAATCAGTCATACAAGCCAAGGATAGAAAGCAAATTGCAAGAAAACTGCAACAATTTCCAAAGTCCTAACATCTTGAATTGCTTTAGGCATGCAGGCAGATAGTGAGCATCGACAATACGCCATGAGGAGGGGGAAAACAACTAAATTGAAGAGCTCAGTTAAGAGATATATTGTGTGTTACTTTCGTCATACCAGATCAGTTAGTTCACGCAGAGTAGCATCCATCCATGTATATATTTGGACTTCATCTTTGGGTTCCTTGCCTCTCACAGCAAATTCATTGACATTGTGATGGCCTCCAACCTGTAAGTTCCAAAGTAGAGCATACACTGAGTATATCATTAAGTAACCACAAAACGATTCAGCTTTTGTTTCATTGTCTTACAAAGTATTGAAACAAAAAATACGCTCGCATAGCTACTTCTTTGGGAACAACAACAAGTGAAGCATACACAGAGCACATACATTTCGAAGGCGAACACGATACGAAATGAAAATTTTACAGATAACTTCAATTACTTTCAGGAATTCCAAAGATGGTAAAACTTAAGGGTTATATCCAATGGAACACCTTTGAAAGGTCTCTGTCCAGCTCATGTAGGAATTCCAAAGATGGTAAAACTTAAGGGTTATATCCAATGGAACACCTTTGAAAGGTCTCTGTCTACCTCATGTAGTTACTCCGCTAAATTAAAATTTACCTCCTATCAAAACAAAACACAAAAAGATGGAGCTCGATGGGAGAACATACCTTAGTGAAAACACGGAGCAACAGCGGACAAGTCTGATTTTCGATGGGAACCCCAAAAAAACAAAAAAAAAGATTTTGTAAGTAATTTCCAGTATGCAAAGAATACTCAATTTATGTGCCATGAACGCACATTAGTGTATCAAGTATGAATGAGAAATGCAAAATATTGGTACATGTTAAGAGGGAAAAAATGCCAACTCGCTGATAGAGGGAACACATACAAAAAAAAAACAATCATTAGATTACTCAGCATGTATGGTCCCAAGATCACTCCATTTTCTTCAACCTGGTTAGCAGCTTGGACAACAAACAACACAAATGCCTGGATGCCTTTTTACCTTTTTAGTCTGCCCCTGCAGAGGAGGAGGAACGGCAGCCAGGCTTCCTTTCTTTTGAAAATAAATGCACAAGCAAAGCAGGCAACATTCTATTTCTCAAAGTTCGTGAGATGAATCAATTAACCAGCACAGCCCATTCAAATGACGGACACTGTCTTCTCACAATTCACATCTTCTTTTATGGCAGGCTAAAGATCTTTTTTTAAGTACATTAGCTAAAGGTCTGTTTATGTACATATTCTTGATACATCCTATGGTAAAATCAATATAGACATTAAAGAAAGTAGCGGCCAGCCCAACCATCTCAGAAGTGAGATTTTCACTAGAAGGTTCAAAATATGAAGCAGCAAACACACAAAGACGTCAAAGGGATATTTCTACTAGAAGGTTCAAAATATGAAGCAGCAAACACACAAAGACGTCAAAGGGATATTTCTACTATATACATATAACACATAGTTTTAATACCAAAGGTGTAGCTTAGTTGTCTTAAGTAAAGAGAGCTATGGGATTTCAATCCCATAGGAGATATTAAAAAAAAACACTAGCAGATTCTTCTCATCTGTTAGCACAAAGTTATCAGATACATGTTGCAGGTGGGAGGTGCAGATGCCAGGTATCCCATGAAATTAGTGAACGTGCAGAAAAGCTGACCACAACACAATCTTAACTATGCTAAACAACATAATTTGCACATTAGTAGTTGTTGTTGAATAAGAATGCACCATAAGAAATACGTAAGATCTTTTGTAACCAAAACCCTAGCGAGTCCACAATATAAGGATTACGTCAAAACACCAAAACATCTCTAAACAAAAAGCACCAGAACATTCTTCTTCACTCCAAGAATTACCTAAATCCCTAACCACTGCAACCTAGTGAGAAACAGAGGACTGAGAAAAGAAAGAAATAGGACCTTTTCCCGATCGACTGGTACGGGTCGTGGAGCAATCCTTTGGGGAGGCAGACCTCTTGGTGGAGGAGGAGGTAATGGTCTTCCTCTTCTCTGAACATCCGCCATTGTTGTTCACTCTCGTCTCCGTTGGTCTGTCACTCTATAACACAACAGGGATTTAAACAAAAGCTTCTCGCATTGGGTCTTTATCATGGATCATGGGCCTTGGAGGATTAAAACCCTGTTGGGCTTCAATAAAATTCATAGAATAGCCATTTTAATTATTTGGCATAAATGGCCATTTGTATTTTTAGGGTCAAAGAAATTAGGAGACTTTACTTAAATATGTCATATTTAGAAAATATTTACTATTCTCTTCATCTTATTTTATGTAATACTCTTTCCTTTTTGATCCATCTTTATTTTATTCTAATTGAAACAATTTACCTTTAAAATTATCTTTTTACTCTTAATAAAATGATTCTCAACCACACAAATATCTAAGAATGATTTTAGAACACAAGTTTTAAAAGTTCTTCTTTTTTTTCTTAAATACAGTGCTAAGTCAAAAAGTGTCACATAAAATAGGACAGAGGGAGTACTAATAATATATAAATTTAATATAAGTCATTTTTAATGTATAATACAATTTTTTTACTAAAACAATTCTAATATAAGTATATATTGCATCTATATTACATGCAAATTAGTTTTATGCACAGTGTAACACATTATATTACATGTAAAATTTATTTTTAATACATAATATTTTTTCACAAAAACAAGTATAATACATACTCCCTCTGTTCACTACTAGATGTCAAGTTTTGACTTGTCATATCTATTAAAAAATAATGATTAGTGTACTGAGATTATTATTTTACCTCTATTAATTGATAGGAGTATTTATTAAAGTCATAATTCAAATTTTAATATATTTAACACTATCAACACAATGGAAATTGGAAGTATTTCTTAGTTTAATAAAAAACTGTGTTATTAAGTTGAACATAAAGTAAAATAAAAAATAGAAAAAATTTTAGAGGGATATAATACAAACTTTTACTTCAACATTTGGAGTACAATTTTTTGTAACAATTAAAAAATTTCACCAAAACATTTCATTACATGAGTACCAAACGGAATCTGTCTTAGAATATAAAAAATGTTCAAATTCTTTTTTGGTAGAAATTTAGTACTCCTAATTGAAAGGCTCCTTTGGAGTAAGGTAAGAGGTTATGTCAATTCCTATAAATTGTCTAGATACACTAACGATGGATTGATTATTGAAGATATTCAAGAAGTTCTACATTTTTCAAAAACGTGAACTTTGAGAGTAAATATAAGGTAAAATAGGTAAAAAAAAAAAGAAAATAAAAATTGTCCTATCTTGATTTCTCCAAAATGACAAATAAAAAAAAACGAAAATCAAATTAGAATTTTTTTGACATCTAATAGTGAACAGAGAAAGTATATAATTCAATTTTAATTTAATATATAGTACAGTTATTATAGTTTGTAAATATTTTTAAAATATGGTATATCTAAGATAAATAAAAAATATATTTAAAAACAGTAAATGTTTTATAAAATTTACTTAAAAAGGTAATTTTATTGTAATGGCAACATTGACCCATGACCTTTCAGTAAACATGGGTTTTTTTTCCTGGGAGTTATTACATTTTATACGTTTTTTAAAACCATTTTCTCTTTTAAAAGTTTTATTTTTATTCTCTCTATTTATTTCCCTAAAATCTCTCCATTAGAATTAATTTTGTGTGACCATTTTTTCAATGTTATTGTAAAAATTTTAAGTAATTTTACTGATTTGGATCGCTGCTTCGATGGACAGAGAGTGGTCACAGTTTAGACAAACGATTTTGATTTCGAAATAGTTTCTTTTCTTGAGTTACTTTAAAAACATAAAGAAAGATGTATGAAAATATTTCAAATATAAAATTTGGTGCAAATTATTACTTCGTCCCTAAACTATGCTTATTATTTAAAACAATCTTAGAGTTCACGAAATGAACTTAAAATGTCCTTAATTAGTCAGACCAAACAAACGTGTTTGCACTCGCAATTCAACCGGACATTTGTGTTGATGTGTTATTTATGTGACCTCCACGTAGATATTTAAAGTCACAAAAGAAAAAGAAAAAAAAAGACATACAAAATTGCTCCTAATCAAGTTCTCTCAAACATTTCTCTTTTAAAAGACTTATTTTATTCTTAAACTTCGTTTTTAATTAAACATTTTTACATGAATTAAAATAGAAAATATTTCCCAACTAAAACTTGTTTTGGTTTCCTCATCTCTGCACATACATGTAGGCAGAATAAGAAAGAAAAATAACATAACCACTCCATGACATTAAATTAATTGTTACATAAAATTTGTTACGTATTAACGGATTTAGTAATACATTATAGCAAATATAAGGAACTAACGATTAGAACATACTTCTTATTTAAAGTAAAGTAATAACACAAGACGTATATAGTAGCGTGAACAAGGGAGTTTAATTAGTTAAATTTCTTGGTTGCACCTTCACCATCAGTGGGTTTCTCATTTCACAGGAAAGCCTTAGTACTTCAGACAAATCAACCGTTTTGGTTCCATCAGTAGTCTCGAATTTGAACTCTCGCAAAAGCGATGCTACCCAAAAAGTGACTGTGGTCAAGCCAAGTGCCTTTCCGGGACAACTTCGCTTTCCAGAGCCAAATGGTGCCAGTCTCAAGTCAGATCCTAATACCGAAAAAAGTATTGATTCATTCTTGTTCATGAACCTTTCAGGCTTAAACTCAAGTGGTTCTGTCCAAACTTCTGCACTCCTTGTGATAGCCCACATGTTCACCATAGCGGTGGTCCCTGCAGGAACGTGATGACCATCTACTGTCGTGTCCTCTACCGCGAGACGGGCCCAGGCTAGTAGTGGGCCTGGAGGATGCAACCTAAGTACTTCGTTTACTACGGCTTGTAGATAGATCAAGTTGGTTACATCAGACTCAACTATCGATCGCGACCTTTCGGTAATTCTATCTAGTTCTTCTTGTACTTTTAACTGAACCTCAGGATGAAGTACCATCCGTGCTAATATCCATTCTATTAATATTGCCACCGTGTCACTCCCCCTGAATATCATTTCCTACATATAATATTTGATAAAAAAGAAATTAGAAATTAGCTTTAAGTTTCTCACTCTTCATTGAAAGATAGTATTGTAAGTTCAACATTTCTTTATTTTTATCAATAATAACAGAAGATATATTTGCTCGCAATCACTAGTATATGGTTGCTTACCCAGAGTACGGCGATCATATCAGAGTCTTTGAGGCCTTGAAGAGACAGCAAAACATCGACAAAATCGCGGTGAACATTACTTGTTTGAGCCCGGTGTTCATCGATGATCCTTCTAACGAATCGATTCACTTTAGGCATGAGAAGTGAGCACCTCTGCTGAATTTTCTGTGGATCAAATTCAGCTAACCAAGGTAGGTGATCAGACCAATTAAGTATTCCCAAAAGATCGTAACCTTCATCGACTAGCTCGCTCACCTCCTTCGTCTCATCGTTACAATAATCAACCAGACTATATTTTCGCCCAAAAACAGAACACATCATGTTATTTAAAGAAGCCTTTTTCACCACATCTCTAACCCGTATGCATGAACTCCCATTAAAAATCGCCACCATCTGTTTGGCGATTTCAAATCGCTGAGCTTCAGACGCTTTGATCTGTTTAGGACAAAACATATGTGTGGATGCAATTTTCCTAAGTGTTCGCCAGTAGACACCGTAGGGAGCAAAACCAATAGCTCTATCGAACATTAAACCGTAGGCAGATTCATTAACAGGACGCGCAGTAAATGCTGAACTGTTTAATATTTCTTTTGCTACGATAGGATTACATGTTACGATAAATCTGGTTTCGCCTAGGCTGAATGACATGAGACGTTTAGCCTTGAGATATTCAGACGTTTTCGCTATTTTTTGATGAGCTAAACCAGTCATCATGTACATACTGCCTATAAAAGGAAGGCCTTTTGGACCAGGAATTGGATTTTTTAGTCGTAAATATTTGTTATATTTACCCCAAGCTGGACCGCCAGGGTGAGTCCAGTAAATCATGTTGATGATTAGCCAGACAAAAAGAAAAACAAGTGCAAATAATATGGAGTTGATGGGGTTGAAAATTTTGCATTTTGTAGCTAAAGCAAAAACCCAAAGGCTTTCTGTGTTTGTTGTCATTTTTTTGTGGGGAAGAAAGGAAGATTGACTTGATTTGGTTTTTGGGGTGCATTGAATGGCTTTATATAGGCTAAAATTTGAACATTTTTTTGTTTTTTTGGGAATAAAAATGAAAAACATTGGTCACGAATAGAATAATTTTCACGTGATATGGGAATATTGTTAATGGATAATACAATTAATACAACTAGTGGAGTAATATTTGATGTAGAAATAATATAATGAGTCAACGATTAGGTAATATTGAAGAGCAACGCACGAATGCAAACAATAGACGAATTAATTATGGTGGAAATAACTAAGGATTGAATTGGAAGTTAAGTTAAAATTATGCAGCTATTCATAATATAGCAATTATTTATGTATTATTTTATGTAAATATTGGTTATGTGGAGATCAGTTATACATGATCGTTTGATAGTTGTATAAGAAATAAGTTATTCATATATTAATTTCTGTATAACTTATGATATGATGTTTGACAGGTAAATGGGAAATTAGTTTTTCATGTATAAAATTAGTACGATGTTTGGTTGATAATTTTAAAACTCACATAACTAACTGTATAAGTTACAAGGAAATCTATATTATTATTTTATGCAGGTTATATACAAGGTGGAAAATTTATGCCTCCGTAACTCTAACGAGCTACCAAATGACCCCTTCATATATTAGCTATTCCACCTTCCATCCTGCATAAAATAATATAGATTTCTTCATAACTTATATATTATTAGTTATGGAGATTTCTAAATTGTCAATCAAACATCGTATTAATCTTATACATGAATAACTTATTTCCTGTTTATCTATTAAACGTTGTATAAATTATATGAAAATTAATATATGGATAATTACTTTTTATCCAGCTATGAAACAACCCTTAATAAGAACATAGCCATTAATAGATCAAAGTCGGATTCTGAATTTATGTTCAATATTAAAAATGTTGAGTAGAGATATTAAAATCAGTCCATGAGATTAAAACATAGTTCGCTCAACCTACTCAAATTTAAATTGGTCAACAATTATTAACTCACATCATTTAAACACGTCCAATTCCTTGGATGATGTATTGTAGGATAATAATTTTTTTTAACAAACAAATATTGATGGCTAACTGTTAAGTAACCTGCTCTAATAGACTAGAATAAATAATTGAGTATTGACATAGAATTCCTTACACCTTTAAATTTTTGTCATGGTTTTGTGGATTAAAATATGTGACATTTTATTTCATTGTCATTATTAGTACTTATTTTATTTATAGCCACCATTGCACTAGAGAAAATTATGGAATAAATTCCAAACAACAAAGCAAAGCCAAACCCTCACATTATTAAAATGTGCATAATTGGCATCAGCATAGCCAATTGATCAATGAGACAATGACATAAGATTTTACATCCTGCAATGTTGGAAATATTATAAAAATATATTATGAATTTTTAAAATGTTATAGCCAATTGATCAATGAGACAATGACATAAGATTTTACATCCTGCAATGTTGGAAATATTATAAAAATATATTATGAATTTTTAAAATGTTATAGCCAATGAGAAGGTAAATTTTCGAGTATTATTAGCTTTGAGCATTAGCTCACTAGGCATATGATTTGTTAGAATTAAGAAGGGACTGATCAATAGCATCTACTAGACTTATTCTATTCAAGAAAGCATGGAATATTGAAAAGTAATGGAGAACCAATATTATTCTACTCAACTTCATTTTACATATCTTAGTTTGATTTGGTATAAAATTTAAAGCGGTATTTCAAAAATATCTGAATTAAAATATGGCTTTCTAATTAAGTTCCGAATTAGTGAATGTTGTTAAAGAGAGTGGCGATATCATACGCAAAAAAGAAGAGACTTATAGAATGGTAGATCCATAGAGGCAAACAGAGCTTTTGCACATTTTCATTAATCAATGAACAAGATCTATGCATCTCGATCAGAAGAAAATCAAGAGAAAAAAAGGGAATTGAAATTGATTGATAGATTTCTCGGAACAAATGAAAAGGAAACGAAAGATGAAACATAATTTCTTAAAGAGGAACCTCATGTAAATACCATGAAATATGGTTTGATTCTATTCATGGAGATTTCGTAATTATTCTAAATATAATATTAAAAAAACAAATTTTAACCTCATTCCAAAATATTGTCGCTAAAAAAATACTTGTTGGATCGGGCCTGTTTACAGAGGGTGCTAATTTTTTTTTTTAAGATAAGACCATTAGAGCTTTTTGATTAAAATTAGATTCCTTAGGAATGACTGAAATAGTAAAATAGATAATAGGAGATTTACAAGACCAAACATGACATAAATTATTCATGTGAGGTGTCATGAAATAATACCGTTTAAATAAAAGGAAGAGAGAATAATACACGCATAATTAAGAAAGCATAGTAAAATAAGTGATAATTTAAATATAAAATTCATCCTTCAATAATAATTAATTATGAAACTCAAAATAAAAAGGAATATATAGTTTATACGTGTTTTTGAAATTCACTCTTAAAATTGAACAAATAATTGAGACTAGTATTAGACCCAAGCACAAAACTATAATTTCAATTATGAGTTTGATAAAAATTTAATAGTTTAATCCAAATTTTATATTTCAAGTAAAAAAATTATTATTTAATTTATATAAATAATTTATTTCAAATTTAATAAATTATTATTATTATTATTTCTAAAATTGAGAATTTATAAACTTTTAAGTTTTACTTCCACCCTGATTGAACGTCACTCCTAAGGGTGACACTTTGATGGGTTGAGTCAAATTTGAGCGGGTTATAATGAGTCAAGATAACAAACGGGTTAAGACCCAATTCAATCCAACCCAAATTTGTTTGGGTCAAAATGGATTGGGTCAAAAGGATTGAGTAATGGGTTGTAGAGCCGGGTCAAGACTCAATTCGATCTAACTTTTACTAAATTTTATTTATTTTATTTGTTCTTTTTTAATATTTTGTACTTAGTTAACTTGTTTTTACTTTGGCTATATAAACATATCACATTAAAAAAAGTGTTTTAAAAATATTTTGACTAGATCTCTCTCCAATCACTTCGGGTTAAATATCAATCCAATTTTAAATGAGTTAAGTTGAGATGGATTGAGCTAATAAATAAGCTATTTATTAAACCGTCCAAACTCTAACGAATCAGACAGATTAAACGGATTGAGTTTAATTTTGACACCTCTAATTTATCGTCACTCCCATAAAATCATAAATAGATTATAAGAGGTGATGACACAACATTTCATAAGGCAATATATATATATATATATCTAATGAATAAGGATGTGGCAAAGCCAACATCTAGCTTTTATCGCAGTCTGTTAGATATGATATGATTCTCCAATTAATTTTTTTTAGTACTAATATAATTATTATTGTTTAATTAAAATGGTTTACTAGCATGTCATATGTTTATAGTTCAATATATAGTATCCACGTCAATTCATTCATTTTATATATATAATATATATAAAAGCATTATAGTCGAGGATCGTGGAGATCACTTATTAGTGGAAGCTACTTTATAATTAATATAAACAATTAGTGGTCCTTCCTTTATTTGATTACGTGTATGAGATATTCTTAATTTTAATGATCATTTAGTACTTACTCACCAATCCTTAATATTAATTTTATGGAGGAAATGCGGTTAATCTGTTTATCTACATGACTACCATTAATTAATATATTCGGACCTAAATTATCATCGTGGAAGAATAGAATGTTAACATGTAGAATATTTCTCTTAGGAAAAAACGTTGAAATTTCCCAATAATTAACCAAATCTAGAAGGATTTATACATAAGAAGTTCTTCGAAATTATGTCCTTGTGCTGGATTATGACTTAACACTTCTAAGTCGAAATTCAGGTTAAAAGCGACGTATGCGTCCGCCGTCAACTTGTTGATCCACCAAAGCTAAATCATCACATCGGATACATTCCCATTGAGCGGATAGTAGAATCCTTTGCGGGGGATTTAAATATGCAGTATTGTAAGTGGCAAAGTAATGAAATCTTAAATTAATCAATTTGAGGTTCTATGTTTTATATTTATTTTGACAGGATATTCTTGGTTGGAAAATTCAAATAAAAAGACAAATATAATACATTATATATAGGTGGAGTATGATATATCCAAGGAAGGATTTTTCACTTCCGTACCTCAATATTCAAATGAACAAAAAAATATGTTTGAAATTTATGGAAATAATTTGTTCTGGAATGAAAATGAAAGCAGGGTCTAAATAATCAAATTATTTATTAAAAAATTCAGCGTGGACTGACGACTCTATTGACACTTTTAATGATATTATAATATTATTATTTTAATAATTATAATATTTAAACTGATTGTGATTATATTTTCCCACAATTTTTTTTCTTGTGCAATTGCAATTTTGTGTTGATACTATTTCAAATGATATTATAATACATTATTTTAATAAATATAATATTTAAATAGATTGTGATTATATTTTTCCACAATTCTTTTTTTTCTTGGGCAATTGCAATTTTGCCCGCTTCATGCCATCCCACCAATATAAGCACTTAAGGTCATGA
Organism: Solanum ossicruentum; assembly: GCA_025774065.1. Taxonomy (NCBI): domain Eukaryota; kingdom Viridiplantae; phylum Streptophyta; class Magnoliopsida; order Solanales; family Solanaceae; genus Solanum; species Solanum ossicruentum. Next base: position 17,897,045 of record JAOTQR010000086.1, on the reverse strand, counting down.
TACATTTTTGTAGAACCCGGGTGAATAGAATAA
>JAOTQR010000086.1:17870170-17896912 GCA_025774065.1 Solanum ossicruentum | reverse complement strand
GGGGAAAATATTTCTATATATATATATATATATGCTTTTAGGAGAAGCGTAAGTCATTTAAATATATATATATATATATATATATATATGCTTTCAGAAGAGGCGTAAGTCATTTCAAATCATTTCAATGCATACTTGGGTTTAAAAAGCCAAACATACTTTATAATCATTCATACTTGGGATCAAAAGCCAAATCATAATTCATATCATACCATTCATGCTTAGGAATAACCCATTCACAATTTCCAATGAGGTGTAAACTCCCAGTTTGCTCAAAGAGTCATAATCATAGTTATTTTTGTGATCACATTCTTGTCATAACCATATGAGTGAGCTTAACTCACCAATCCATTTTCATAAACATATGTGGGCTTAACCAACTAATTCATTTTCATCAAAATCTAATGCTCATGTATGCAAATGCCATGAATGATATGTGGATAGCAATGGGCAATAGAGATTCAATCTTAAATCAACAATTCAATATGAAGTTCATGTAAATCCATATGTAAAATCCACATTCAAATCACAATTTAGATTACCCATTCTTAGATCAAACTTTAAAGGAACAATGCATGTTTAACCCTTCATAATATTCATGCAATTCAACATAATAGGACATAAACTACTTTAAAATAAAAAATAATACATAGCTCATATCTCATTTGAATTAAATAAGTAATAATCTTAAAAATCCATAATTAAAGTAAGCTAAATTTCATTAAATCAAGTGTAAAAGAGCTTGGGTCTTCATGGTTGAATGCAACCATGAATCAATCCTACATACCTTAGCTAACTAAAAAGAAATAGGAAGAAATTCGTTGAAAAAGATAGCCTTTCCTTAGTTCTCAAGTTAAGCCTTCACTAAAGTTCTTGAGAGAAGGAGTTTAAATATAATTCTAAGTATGAGAATGAATTTGAATGAGAGAAGAAGAGTACATCCCATTTGAATGTCCTAGGATAGCATAGGAAGTCACAAGAGTCCCTTAGGAGTAGCTATAATTACGAGAACACCATTAATGAAATGGGATAGACATTATTGCTAGAGGTCCCGTGGGATGGTCTCACGATGCGTACAAAGACATATGGACCGTGTGCCCCTTTCATTATCCAACACTTTGAAAAAATTCACTAATGAAGGTCCGAGACGGTAGTTCCATAATTACAACTTTGCACGCTAACACCCATACGGAGCACCTCACGGCCCGTGCAGAGGTCACATGGATCGTGCAGCCTCTCGTGATGCCTTACTAAGGAAAATTCTCCATTGATGAAGTTCCAAGATGGTGATCCCTACATAGAAAATTTGCACTTCAATGCCCATACAGAGGGCCTCAGACTGTAAAGAGGTATATGGTCCGTGAGAGGTATATGTGGACCAAGCCTTAGCCAAAATGTGGTCTTGAAGGCCAAATACACTTTAATACCTCCGCAAGGTCTATAAAGTGTGACATGGACCGTGTGGGGTTCATATGGTGCGTGCCTTAGGTTTAAACTCCAAAGTTAAGGCCAACATTTGATACATAAGGCCAAGGGTCACCTCAAGGCCTCTCTACACGGCCCGTGGTTAGCCACACACCCTGTAGAGGTGCCCATAAAGTGTCACCTTGGTAAAAAACTTTTAGGAATCAAAATCCAAGCACCAGAAAGGTCATACCAAGTTTTCATCCTTACATCATCTACGTTTTGGGAAGAATTCATCCTCAAATGTGCTGGAACAATGCTTGAAAGGCTTGACTTGAACATGAAACATCCAAACACAAGATACAATGCATATTCAATCATTTAAAATCACATTAAAACTCATATCAAAACATCTTTAAGTCATTCAAAACATTTTAAAATCTTTTTCATGCACATGTATGCTTTTCATGTCATGAAACATAAGAGTGAAAGAATTAGGACAACTTGAAATAAGAAGAACTTAATAACTCAGGCTTGAGTAGATTGGAAAAGATGGAGACATCATCTCATTGGTCCAACTCCGCCTCCCATGTAGCACTCTCCACATGTTGATTTCTCCAAAGCACCTTAATCAAAGCCATATCCTTGTTGCAAAGCTACTTCACTTGCCTATAAAAGATCTCAACTAGGACTTCCTCATAAGACAAGTTCTCCTCAACCTCAACATCTTCCAAAGGCACAATTATACTAGGATCCTCAACATAGACACATGGAAAATCAGGTGAATAGAACTCAAATCTGGGGGAAAATCCAACTTATAAGCCATGTTCCGAATCAACTCAACAATCGCATAAGGACCTATATACTAGGGACTCAACTCACCCATCTTACCAAATGCATTGCACCCTTCATTGGAACCTTTACATAAACCCAATCACCAACATGAAATTCAAGATCCCTCTTCCTCACATCCGAGTAAGACTTTTAGTGACTTTGAGCCGTCTTCAACCTTTTCCTAATCAACTTCACCTTCTCTATGGCCTCCAATACCAAATATCGGCCAACCAAATCCATCTCTCCCAACTCAAACCACCCCACCAATCTCCTACCATACAAAGCTTCAAACAATGCAATACCAATTCTAGTATTAAAGCTATTGTTATAAGGAAACTCAATGAGTGGTGGATGATCAACACAATTACCCTTGAATTCTAATACATAAGCCCTCAACATGTCCTCTAAAGTTTGAATTGTCCTCATGGCTTGTCTATAAGTTTGAGGATGGAAAGCAGTACTTAACTTCACCTTAGTGCCACATCCTCTTTAGAACGATCTCCAAAAGTGAGAAGTAAATTGGGTGCCACGATATGATATGATAAACCTAAGCATACGATGCAACTTCACTAACTCTTGGATATATAACCTGATAATTTTCGGCACTAAAGTTAGTCTTGAGCACTAGGAAATGAGCCGATTTAGTCATCTAATCAATAATAATCTAAATTGAATTGAATTTCTTCTGGATACGAGGCAAACCAACCAAAAATTCCATGTTCACATCTTCCTACTTCGAAGTAGGAATCTCAATATCTTGAGCCAAACCACTAGACCTTTGATGCTCTACCTTTACTTGTTGACAGTAAGGCTATTTGGATACAAACTTGGCTATATCTTTCTTCATAACGTGCCATTAATACACTTCTCTCAAATCTTAATACATTTTGGTAGATCTCGGGTGAATAAAATAATGAGAATTATAGGCTTCACTCATGATCACCCTCCAAAGATCATCAATATCTAGAATACATAATCGATCTTGACACCGAAGCATACCATCTCCCCTTTGGGAGAAAATCTCTATCTTCCTTTCAGCACCCATCTTCTTCAACCTAACCAATGGTGAGTATAGATCTTGCTTAGCCTTAGCATCAATAAACAAAGAAGATTCGGCCCCATTCTAAACATGAATATCACCATCATTAGAGTCGGCCAACCTAACACCCAACCTAGCCAAAGGGTGAACATCTTTTACCAACTCGTTATTCCCTTTGTCCACATGAGCTACACTCCCCATGGACAGTCCACTAAGAACGTCGACTACAACATTTGCCTTGCCGAGATGATATTACACACTCATGTTGTAGACCTTAAGGAGTTCCAACCACCTCTTTTGCCTCAAGTTAAGATCCCTTTAGGCGAACACATATTGAAAACCATTGTGATCGGTGAAAACATCAACATGAACTCCATACAAATAATTTCTCAAAATCTTCAAAGAAAATAGCACAGCCGCTAACTTTAGATTATGAGTTATGTAATTACACTCATGCACCTTCAGTTACCTTGATGTATAAGCTATCATCTTACAATGTTTCATAAGAACACAACCCAACCTAATCCAAGAAGCATCATGATATACCACAAACCCATCTAAGCCATTCGATAGAATCAAAACAAGAGCTTGTGTAGGCCGATCTTTCAAAGTTTGAAAAATCTTTTCACATTCATCTGAACATTCCAACTTGGCCTTCTTTTGAGTCAACATGGTCAGTGAAGATGCAATAGGTGAGAAACTTTCAACGAACCTTCTACAACAACTAACCAACCTAAGAAAACTTTGAATATCCGATGGAGTCAATGGTCTAGGTCAATTCTTCATGGACTCAGTCTTCTTCGAGTCAACTTTAATATCATCACTGGATACCACATGACCAAGAGAAGCTACCTCAAGATGTCGCGCAAGTTACACCTTTTTTTAGAGGATAAAGTGGTCATTATCAATAAATAGAACCTAACAAAGGTTAGGGTCGAATCCACAGGGAATACGTAGACTTAAGACAAATTCACTAATAAGCAATCTGAGTAGTTAACCAACTCAATTCCCCGAAAGGGTTTTTTTTTTGCAATAATCAATGAGAAAGTAAACTAAACTAACTATTACAAGAGATAATCAATAACAGAGAGCAACTAGAGCATTGTGTTCCCCATGATTCCCTAACTTAGTATCTCCGGATAACCCAATTCTTGTCTAGAGTGTAGCCCTTTGATAAAAGGTGAGAGGCAAATTTCACTATGCAACTTGGTCTATCTTTATAGTGTACAATACAAACCATTACCTATAAGTTTGAGTACAACCACCCCTTGGCCTAGTTCGGTTGATTAGATGAGAATACATCAATTAAATCTTGTTAATCAATCTCTTTTCCTATTCATTAATACGTTTGTCCGGTAAGTAACACTAGTCGAGTTCTAATGTTGGACACCAGTAGAAAACATGCAAAACAAAGAGAATTGATTAATACATGCATATACTCAATCCAAGAATTGTAAATTATCCGGGTTTACTTTGTTATTTCTTCATGGTTCCCATGACCCTAGTCGTAGATTTAGCTACTCATACTATGTGGAGATGAAACAATTATGAATTGAGAAAACATAATTATACACTTACGCAATTGAATTGAACCCAAGAAAATCCAAGATCAATGAGAATCACAAGATTGAAGATCAAATTTAATGACAAGTGTTTCTCATAATTTTTCTCTCACAAGTATTGAGTTCTCCAAGTACAAACCCTAAAAGCTCTGAATAATGACGTCCTCCTTTGAAAAATAACCTAAATGATCTATTTATAGTAATTATAATTAATTCCTAAACAAATTAGAAAAATTGGTCGGCAAACTCTATGAAATCCCGCTATGACTCATACTATCTTCTGTGGCTCGTAGTCAAGGTCTCGTAATCAGCTACTAGGAATTGGGATTCTCTTCTATGACACAACTTCACAACTCAGAAACTGATCTACGACTTATATGACATGCTTATAGACTTCAACTTCATTAAATTGTCCCTCATGGAAAATCCTTACAGAACCTATTTATACGACTCATAGAATGCTTTACGACTCATATGCATGTCTCGTAGAGCTAATCTTCAATAATCATCCCTCATTGGAATTTGTCAAGAGATATCCTCTACGAATCGTAGAATGCTCTACAATCTGTAGAGGGTTTTGTAAATCATCAAAAACTTGCGACTTCTATAATTTTTCCCCAAATCATGGATAATGTGTAATTCTGCAAATCTAAACACAAAAATACATAAAACCTATAAAAATTGCATTGAGAACACACAAAATCCTACATTTTAAGTATCAAAAGTGTTGTATTTTGACATCATATTAAAACCCATAATTTAAAATTATTGCTTGTCCTCAAGTGACGAATCAATCTATATAGACAATACAGTAACACACAGACTATAACTTAATGACATATATCACATAAAATTCAGACTCAGATACCCACATCAACTTTTCAAAACTGAATTAGATAGCTATTTCGCAAACCAATGCATACTGATGCATGTGACAAAACAACTGTGACAAGCAAGAAATTTTCAATAGTCCACAATCACTAAACAAGTAAAATGCTAACAATGCAATCAAATGCCCTTACAGAAAGAAGTCCCATATTTGACACTCACTGATGATTTCATGTTTAACCATGGGACTGTGCAAAAACACTCACTCTCATAAAAGATATTCATGCATAATAACTAATGCCATAGGCTTGCCCCTATACTCATAACTTAGACCTTCAACTAACTGAACTAGGATCACTTTAAGACTTTCTAGGCTTGTAATGTAGGCTCAGGGGGCTTTAGTATGATATTTTAGGAAAATAGTGATTAAGGTCCTCCTTGTAACTACAATGTTTTCTATACTTTTGCCCTACCAACTTTGTCATTTTAACTTTATTCTCCCTTTTTCAAGCTTTTTTGGGTGCTTTCTTCTTATTTTTTTTTTTAGCTTTTGCCTTGTTTTCACACTTGATTTTGTTCTTTAGCTTAATCTAAGGTATCTTTTATTTTTCTTGCATCCGATACATGATTTTTCTCTCATTTTTTCTCCTCATTCATAAGTTACCCCTTTATTTTTGTGCTTTTACCCTTACACTAGCCACCTTATACTTAGACTTTTAGCTAGTGTTAAAGTTAAGTGTACATTATCTATCCTCCAAACCAGGCCACTTTTTATAGCCACCCTCAACTTAGGCTTTCCTCAACCAAGGTGTACAATGTTCAAGGACAAACCAGAGCTAATTTCAGGATTTTTCACAAGATAAGTGTAGGTTAATTAGGTGTAGAAAAAATGGTACATGTAAGGCTCAAATATTTGGAATAATGGATATATCATCATTCGGTTGGTTTTTTAAGGATGAAGTGGACTATTTCAGAACAAAGGCCTAAGATCCTTTCCTTATCCATTTAATCAGCAATCCAACTTAGAGTAACAGAGAAAGTTCTGAATTAGCACAAAATACATGAATCTAGCAAAATAAGCTCGAACTCTCATGACATTACGTACATTATCAACAAAAACTCATAGATCATGCTTTCTATCTCAATTTGCCCTCACTTATCAGAACAAATATTGTCAAAACCTAAACACGCACGGTCACTATGTAACTGCTAATCAAAATTTTTAATGGGTACCATTTTTCAAAGAGAAACAAAAAGCATGCTATATGCTATAAGTATTGGTATCATAGGCTACAAATATTATCTAAACATTCTTAATGTGCCGGTTCAACAGAACTTAAATATCTACAAGAAAAAAGAACACAGGCAAGAAAACCTCGGGAACAAATATTTGGGTAGTTATGGACCATAAGCTACTCAGACTTCAGAGAGGCCCATAACTACCCACACCTCATCGAAAAAGATTTGCATTGTCCCCAGTGCATAAAATCAATCAAAAATAGAACAAAGGGGTCAAAATCACATACCTGGGTGCCTGGCGCCTAAGCGCCAGGGTCCACCTTAGGTTGCCTCCCAAGCAGCGCTTGATATATTATTGCGGCACGACATAGAGAAATTGGTTATTTAGACTTCACCAATTGCCTAAACTTCACTCTTGAGCTCATTTAGAAGCTTCATGGACTAACATATGTCTAACACAACTTCATCATCATTCAATGTAAACCTGAGTTGACCATCTTCCATATCCACCAGAGCTCGTCAAGTGGCTAGGAGAGGTCTTCCACAGATCGTTGGGACGTCAAAGTCGACCTCATAATCTAAAATCACAAAGTCTGCGGGGAATATGAATTTTTCTGATTTTAACCAACACATCATAGAGTATCTAACAGGCTTATTCACCGTTCGATCCGCCATTAGTAACTCATGCTAGTTGGAGTAGGGCCTCCTAATCTAGTTTTTTTGTAGACCACAAGGGGCATCAAATTGATACTAGAACCTAAATCACATAGTGCCCTTGAGAACTTCACATCTCCTATAGTGCAAACTATAGTAAAAGCATCTGGATCTTCATGCTTCTGAACCAAGGACTTCTTAGTGATAGCACTACAATATTGAAGCTCTTGAGAAAGCTTCTGACTCATAGTGCGCTTTTTGGTAACCAAGTCCTTCATATACTTGGCATAGCCTGGAATTTTCTCCAAAGCCTCAATGAGAGGGATGTTGATATATAGCTGCTTAAGCTTGGAGAGAAAGTTCTTGAACTTGCCTTCCTCCTCCCTCTTTTTGATTCTTTAAGGGAAAGGAGGAAGAGCCCTAGGGACAGGCTTAAATTTCTGTGGTGCTTCAATGCTTCATTCACCCTATCATTGCCACAGTTATCTCTTATATTTGCATCATTAGCTGTAACCATCTCTTCATGAACATCTTCCTTATCAACTGACATAGGAGGATGAATAATACTCTTGCCAGCGCTAGTAATAACCGCGATACACAACCCTTCATTCTTAGGATTTTATACTGTATTCTAGGAATTGTACCTTTTTGACGCTGATTCATCTAAGTTGACACTTGACCAAATTGTTTTTCAAGCTGTTTAATAGCCACAAAATGAGACTCTATGTTTTGATTGATACTAGGAATCTCTATTTTCATGCCCCTTAGGGGCTCATCTTGTGTCTCAACCTTCTTCAATATGCGATCAAACATCTTCTCAATATTGGAATTGGCTGCACTCACATTGCAGTTGTGTGTTGGCACAGAAGGACCTTTTCTGAAGCCTTCTTTGCGACCCCAATCTGCCTCTAGACCACTGTTCCTATCATAGTAACCACCGTAGTTGTCTTTGAAAGTTTCATCTCTACCATAGTTCTAACCTTGGTTTCTTTGAGTCCTAACTGGACCCTAGGACATTGGTTCGGAAACCTATCGTCTGATCATTCACAAACATGCGTCCTCCTCATAGTATGGCTCCTCGTACATGGGTGCATGTGGAGTTAGTGAACCACCGTGTTCATTATTTTTTGGTTTCACTTGATTACCACATCCATGCTTGTGCAAAGCTGATCAAGTTGTTGCAGAAATCCTTCATTAATTTTGGCTTTCTCTGAACCCACACTGATAGAATATGAACCCTTTGTGCAAGCTCTATCCCGCTACCCCCATATACGATTCATCTTGACCACTTGCTCCATACGCTCTGCAATCTTTAAAAATGGTTGATCTTGAATCATGCCCCCATGATGGTGTCAGCACAACCCTAATTGTTCTCATCAGGGGCATGGTAGAAGATTTCCGCCAAGGCGCCATCAACTATCTTGTGATCAGGGACGCTCCTCAGACATTTAGTAAACCCCTCCCATGTAGTGCTTATCGAATCACTAGGAAGTTACTCCAAGTTATTGATCTGGTCCTTCAACTTAAGCTTCTTCGATCTAGGGAAGTACCTCTCCAGAAAGGCTTTCTGCAAATCTGCTAAACTAGTGATTGAACTTTTCGGGAGCTTAGATATCCATAATGCAGCATTACCCATGAGAGACAATGGGAAGACACGAAGTCCTACAACATCCATAGATAGATTTGTGTTCCAATCACACTTTTACAAACAAATGCCATATTATGCAAGTGCCTATGTGGATCCTCCGATGGTAAGCCTATAAATAGCCATGGTTCTACAACATCTGAAGTAATCCACTAGAAACTATGAACTTTATGTCTGCTGGTAATGGTGGAAACACAATGGCTCCAGTCACATCCACAGTCATGGGGTTCAAACTGTACTGATTCCACCAGAAAGCATTCACTTTGAACTCTTGAGGTTGTGGAATGTCCTCCAAAAGAGGTGGGTTCTCATTCCTATCATCATCTTTATTATCCCAGTACAAGCTGCATTGGTCGTGTTGTTGCCATTATCTTGGGCCATTCTTATCATAGTTTGGTGGATCTCTCGATCAAATAGTGTTAAAGGGATTGCCTTGATTCTGAGTGTTGGGAATACACTACTCGTGCACCTTGCAAAGAAACAAAAACAAAAACCAAAGTAAAATACAAGGGAACTAAGGATTAACACTCAAATTACTTAATGAATCTAAGTCAGGCTATATTCCCCGGCAATGTCGCCAAAATCTTGATGTTGCCCATGTTACACCTCTTTTTTAGAGGATAAAACAGTCACTGTCAAGAGATAAAACCTAACCAAGGTTAGGGTTGAACCCACAGGATATACGCGGATTCAAAAAAAATTCACCAATAAGCAGTCTGGATAGTTAACCAACTCAATTCCCGGAATGGGAGGGGGGGAGTTTGCAATGATCAATAAGAAAGTAAATTAAACTATCACAAGAGACAATCAATAATAGAGAGCAACTATGGTATTGTGTTCCCCATGATTCCCCAACTTAGTATTACTGGATAACCCAATTCTTGTCTAGTGTATAGCATGTAGGACGATAATTTATATTCACCAAGCCCTTTGGTCAAAGGTGAGGTGAATTTTACTATGCGACTTGGCTATCTCCATATTGTGAAATACTAACCATTACCTGTAAGTCCCAGTACAACCTCTCCTTGGCCCAGTTCAGTTGATTAGACGAGAACACATCAATTGAATCTTGTTAATCAATCTCTTTTACTATTCGTTAGTACCTTGGTCCAATAAGTAATACTAGACGAGTTCTTATGTTGGCTAGCACTAGAAAACATGCAAAATGAAGCAAATTGATTAATACATGCATATACCCAATCAAAAAATTGTAAATGATTCTAGTTTACTTTGTTAGTTCTTCATGGTTTCCACAACCCTATTTATGGATTTAGTTACTCGTGCTATGTGTAGATGAAGAAATTATGAATCGAGAAAATATAACCAAACACTTACACTATTGAATTAAGCCCAAGAAAATCCAAGATCAATGAGAATCACAAGATTAAAGATCAAATTTAATCACGAGTGTTTCTCACAATTTTTCTCTCTCAAGTATTTAGTTATCCAAGTACAAACCCTAAAAACTTTAAATAATGATGTCCTCCTTTTAAAAATAACCTGAAAGACCTATTTATAGTAATTACAATTAAGGCCTAAATAAATTAGAAAAATTGGCCGGCAAACACCACAAAAGCTCTCTACGACTCGTACTGTCTTCTAGTGCTCGTGAGTTAGTGCCTCATAATCAACTACTGGGATTTTGGACTTCTCTTTTGTGACACAACTTCACAACTCATAAACTGATCTATGACTCATATAGCATACTTATAGACTTCAACTTCATCAAATTGTTCGTCACTAGAAATCCTCACGAAACCTATTCATACGACTCGTAAAATGCTCTATGATTCATATGCATATCTCATACAGCTGATCATCAGAAATCATCCCTCACTAGAATTTGTCATGACACATCCTCTACCACTCATAGAATGCTATATGATTCGTCGAAGGTCTCCTAAATCATCAAAAACCAACAACTTCTGTAATTTTTCCCCAAATCATGGCCAACCTATAATCCTGCAATTCTAAACCAAAAACACATAAAACCCACAAATATCGCATTGAGAACACATAGAATCCTAGGTTTTAAGTATCAAAAGTGTTGTATTTTGATAGCACATCACCTCACCCAACCAAAACTCACATTTGTTAAATTCATCATTCAATTGCTTCTCCCTCAAAGTCTGATGAACCATCCTCAAATGATCCATATGCTCCAGCTCACTTCAGGAATAAATAAGGATATCATTGATGAAGACAACCACAAAACTATCAAGGAATGACTTGAATACCCAATTCGTGAGATCTACAAATATATCCAGATCATTAGTATAACCAAATGACATCACCACAAATGCAAAGTGCCCATATCTTGTTCAAAAGGCTATTTTGGGAATGTCATACTCCCTAACCTTCAATGGATGATAACTGGAATGGAGGTCAATCTTTGAGATACATGTATCCCCTTGAAGTTGATCAAACAAGTCATCGATCCTTGGCAATAGATGTTTATTCTTGATGGTTACGTTATTCAATTGCCTATAATCAATGCATATCCAAAGAAGACCCATCTTTATTTCTTAAAAATAACATTGGAGCACCCCATAAAGATATACTTAGCCTAATAAAGCCTTTCTCTAGCAAGTATTTAAATTAATCTATCAACTCTTTAAACTCAGTCAGTGCTATATGATAAGGATGAATAGAGATTGGTTGAGTATCCAGGAGAAGATCTATGTTAAAGTCTACTTCTCTTTTGGGAGGAATACCAGGAAAATCTTCAAAAAACACATCAAAAATCTCATTTACCACTGGAACCGATTCATGAGTAGGTGACTCAAATTCCACATCATTGTCCCATACAATATGATAGGTACACCCCTTAGAAATCATCTTTTGGGCCTTAAGGTAGGAAATAAATCAACCTTTAACAGCGGAGTCACTACTCTTCCATTCAAGGACTGGCTCATGCAAGAATTGGAACTTGACTTTTCGGGTCCTAAAATCCATGGAGGCATATGAAGCATGCAAAAATCCATCCTGAGAATAACGTCAAAATCAAGCATCTCAAGTTCCACAAAAGCACATAGAAGGATTTTATACAAAACAGAGATAGGACAACTCCTATAGATTCTTTAGGCTACAGTAGACTCACACACGAGAGTATAAATTAAAAGAGCACCCTTAGGATTTCAGGGCTCAAACCAAACTTAACATCCAAAAGAGGAGTCACAAAAGAAAATTTGCACCCAGATCAAGCAAATTATAAGCATCAAAACCAAAGACTTTTAACATACCTGTCACAACATCTAGAGTCTCTTCAATTTCTTAACGAGCATGAAAACCATAGAACCTATTGTGCTTGGGGGCACCACCTTAAGGACCTCGTTGCTGGTCTTAACCTCCTTGGGTCAGTTGACGCTAACCCATCTGGGAAGCCTTGACAATTAGCAAACTTGTTGTTCTTATCACCACACCTATAGCATTTACACAATTCTCTCCAATAAGTACCTGAGTGATTCTTCCCACATATTATACACGGAAGAGGCATGGGCCAACCTCCAACCTGTGCCTTGGGAGGAGGAACCCTAGCATTTGGCAACTATTGCATTAGAACGTTAGCCCTGCTGAAGCGACCATAACCACTACCACTATAGGAGTTGGAGAACACACCATTATAACGATCCCTCTTAGAATCATGCACCCTCTTCTCCTTGAGCTTTTTTCCCTCAATATGCTCAACATATGTCATGGACCTGGAGATGTCCATATCCTAAATATGCATAGCCCTACGACATTCTTTTACAACTAAATCAGAGATCCTAGAAATAAACTTATGCATTCTTGCATGGGGGTCCGCCACTAGCATAGGAGCATGCTTGATGCCACCCAAGTTACACCTCTTTTTATATGATAAAGCGGTCATTGTCAAGAAATAGAACCTCACCAAGATTAGGGTCGAACCCATAGGAAATACGCCGACTAAATAGAATTCAATGATTGCAATTCGAGTAGTTAACCAACTTACTTCCCCAAAAGGGGGGGAGGAGGTTGTAATAATAAATGGAAAATAAAACTAAACTAACTAACACAAGAGTGAAATTAATATCTGGAGAGAAACTAGGGTATTATGTTCCCCATGATTCCCTAACTTATTATCATCGGATAACCTAAATCTTTTTTAGTATGTAGCATGCAAGATAGTAAGTTAAGTTCACAAAGCCCTTTGGTCAAAGATGAGAGGTGAATTTCACTATGTGACTTGGTCCATCACCATCGTGTGCGTTACTAACCCCTACCTATTAGTCCAATACAGCCTCCCCTTGGCCCTATTTTGTTAATTAGACAAGAACACATCAATCTAATCCTGTTAATTAATCTCTTTTTCTATTCGTTACTACCTTGGCCCAGTTAGTAATAATAGGCGACAATGGAGAGAGTTAATTAATACATGCATGCATACTTTCCAAGAATTATCAATTATTTGATTTTACCTTGTTAGTTCTTCATGGTTCCCATAACCCTAGTTGTTGATTTAGCTACTCATGCTTTGTGTAGATAGAATTATGATTTGGAAGAACATAATTGAATAATTACACAATTGAATTAAGAAAAAGCAAATCCAACTTCTAAAAGAATCACAAGATTAAAGATAAAATCAAAGTACAAGTGTTCTCAAAGACTCTCCAATGTAATATCACTATCTTCTTTTTTCTAACCACTGAGTTCTCTGAGTACTAAGCGAAAAATTCTGAAAAATAACCTAAAAAACCTATTTATAATGGGTAAAACACAAGTCATAAAGATAATAAGATAACTGGCTGGCACACCTCAAGAAAGGGGTTTATGGGCCATATTACATTCCACGATCTACAATTGGGGTCTCGCACAATGTTGCTGGAAATTTGGAGTTCAAGTTTAGTTCACCCCTCTACTACTCGTAAAGTGGTTTACGACCCATAAGGTGGTTTTGCTTGATGAATCTTCAGAATGCCCCAACCTCTGATCCTCAGGGCACAAACCATGGTCTACAACTCATAAATCATTCCATAACATATCTACATATTTGTAGAATCAACTTTAGAAAATCATCCCCTCATAGGAATTGTCCATGGAACCCACTACACAACCCGTAGAATGGTCTATCGCCCGTAAAAGGTCTCGTAGTGCATCAAAAATCAACAATTTTTGTATTTCTTTCCAAAATCAAGGCCAAACCTAGAATCTTGCAACTTCATACAAAAAAACATAAACCTAACTAACATCGCATTGATAGCACATCAACACTCTCAACTTAAAATTGTTGCTTGTCCTTAAGTGACAGACTCAATCTATATGGATAATACAGTAACATACAGACCTCAACCTAATGTCGTACATCACATCAGTCTCAAAATTAGATACCCACATCCTATTTTTAAAACAGGATCAGATAGCCATCTAGTAAGCCAATACGGATTAAAGCATATGAAAAAAAGACTATGATAAGTAAGGTATCATTAACAATCCACAATCATTGATTAATTCTATTTCTAATAACGCAATGCAAATACCCTCATAGAAAGAATTCCCATATTTGACACTCAATGATGTTTTCATGTAGAACCTTAGGACAATGCAAAATCACTCACTCTCACAAAAGATATTCATGAATCATTCCTAATCATAGACTTGCCCCTATAATCATGTCTAAGACCTTCAACTACTTGGACTAGGATCACTTTATGACTTTCTAGGCTTGTAGAGTAGGCTCAGGGGGCTTTGGTATGGAATTTTGGGACATAGTGACTACAGGCTCTCCTTGACACTGTGATTCTCAACACTTTGTGATACCAACTCTGCTATTTTCATCTTATTCTCCCATCCTCCTATCTCAAGCTTTTCTGGGTGCTTTCTTTTCATTTTTCAGCTTTTTTGCCTTGCTTTTGCACTTTATTCTTCTTTTAGCTCACAACTAAGGCATCACTTCTTTCTCTTACACCTAGTACATCATTTTTCCCTTTCTATCTATATCACATAAGTCCCTCTTATATTTGTATTTCACCCTCACTCTAGCCACCCTCAACTTAGGCTTTTGGCCAGAGTTTAGGTGCATAATACCCATCCTTTGAACCAGGGCCACTTTTGGTAGCCATCCTCAACTTAGGCTTTTTGCCTCAATCAAGATGCACAGTGTTCAAGGAAAGACCAAGGCCAATATTAGGATCTTACAACTAAGAAGACCAGGTTAATCAAATGTTTTCAAAGAATAGGGACATGTTAGACTCAAACATTAGGGACAAGGGACATATTGCAATTTGGGTTGGTCATTTAGGCTAAATGGACTATTATGAACAAAGGCTTAAGATCTTTTCCTAACCTAATGAATCTACAATCTAACTTAGTGTAACAGGGAAAGTTCTGAATTAGCACAAAACACATGAATTTAGCAAATTTAAGTTCACACTCACATGGCACTGACTACATTATCAACAAAAGACTCTCAGATCATGGTTTTCATCTCAATTTATACTCATTTATCAGAACAAACATTGTCACACACCTAAACATACATGGTTACTATCTAGACTACTAATGAAAATTTTTGGTAGGTATCATTTTTCAAACAAAACACAAAAACACTCTATACAGGTATTAGTACTATATGCTACAAATACTATCCGAACATCCTAAACATGTTAGTTCAACAGAAAGTACATATCCATGGTGAAAAAGAACACAACAAGAAAACCCCAGGATAAACAATTGGGGTAGTTATGGACCCAAGCTACTTAGACTTAACTGAGGCTTATAACTGCCTATTCCCCATCGAAAAAGATATGTATTGTCCCAGTGCACATACTCAAGGAAAAACAAAATATAAAGGGCTCAAAAATCTAAGTGTAGGTGTTTAACCTTGAGTTGCCTCCCAAACTGCGCCTGATTTACTATCACGGCCTAACATAAATGGCTTAAGTACTAAGACTTCTCAAGATCCCCTTCATCCACAGTTTTTGTCTCTTCTACGTTTCCAAGGTATGGCTTGACTCTTTGGCCATTTACCCTCAAAGTTCCCCCATTTCTTCTCTCCAACTCAATAGCCCCATGATCAAAGGGACATGCTACTGAAAGGATCCTATCCATCTGGATTTGAGCCTCCTAGGGAACAACTTTAATCTTGAATTATAGAGCCGCACCAAGTCCCTTGTGCAAATTGACAATTCTCTATGCGATGACCATGTTGCAGGTTCTTTCTTTGTTTGTATAAGGCTGAGCTCTCATACGTCTTCAATCGAAACTCATTAACCTCATTGATTTGGCTTAGCCTAGATTTTATTGCTTTATTCAAATAAACTTCTTCAGCTCCCATATTACTTTGTGCTCAAGTTCCATTAGCAAATGACATGCCTTCCCAAAGATAAGTTAGTAGGTAGACATGCCTTGAAGGGTCTTGAATGCAATCTGGTATGCCCATAATGCTTCATCCAGCTTCCGCGACCAATCTGTTCGGTTTGCATTCACAATCTTGGATATAATCTATTTAAGTTCCCTTAGACATCTCCACCTGCCTGCTTGTCGAAGGATGATAAGGCGTCACCACCCATTTTTTCACCCCCATACTTTTCAAGAGAGCCTTGAAAAGCCTATTGCACAAGTGAGAACCTCTATTATTGATGATTGCTCGAGAGGTGCCAAACTTTGAGAAGATGTTCTTTTTTAGAAATAGTGTGACACTTTTGCCCTTAATATTGGATAGATCCATGGCCTTAACCCACTTCGATACATATTTCACATTGACTAAGATGTACTTGTTTCCATGTGAGCTAACAAAAGGTCCCATGAAATCTATCCCCTATACATCAAATAACTCAATCACCATAATGGGATTTAGAGGGAGCTCATGTTTATGGGAAACACATTCTTCTCTTTGGCATCTATCACAGGCATTGGCGTAGTCATGGGCATCTTGCTGGATGGTGGGCCAATAATACCTATACTATATGATCTTATGCACTATCCAAACTCCACTATGATGCTCACCCATCAATGATGAGTGACATGCCTCAACTATGCTTATCATCTCGATCTCAGGAACACAATAACGAATAATCCCATAAGCACATACACAAAAAAAATATAGGTCATCCCAAAGGAACTTCCTCATATCAGACATGAACTTCTGAAACTGATATATGCTCAGATCAGGTGGCACAATGTCACTTACCAAGTAGGTTGCATAGTCTGCAAACCATGGTATTAAGTCATGTGATGCTTTCAAGACTCTCTGATCTAGAAACGTATCATTGAACTCCAATCCATTATCAAATTTTTTCATTGCCCCATCTTCTAATCTGGAAAGGTAATCTGTGACATGATTTTCTATTCCTTTTCTGTCAATAACATCGAAGTTGAACTCTTATAGAAGAAGTACCCATCTTATTAACCTTAGTTTTGCATCCTTCTTTTCCATCAAGTATCTTAGTGCTGAGTGGTTCGTATGCACCATCACTTTGGCCACCAACAGATATAACCTGAATTTCTCGAATGCAAACAACAGTGCGAGTAACTCTTGCTCGGTGATAGTGTAATTCTTCTGAGTTGTATTTAGGGCTTTGTTGGCATAAATATGGGATGTAATATCTTCTCTTGGAGATGTACCAATACAACACCTAGCACAACTCCATTTGCATCACATATGATTTCAAAGGGCTTGGACCAGTCTAGAGCTACAATGATTGGGGCTGAGATCAACCTCTTCTTCAACTCTTCAAAGGCTTTGAGGCACACATCATCAAAGAAAAACTTAGCATCCTTCTCCAACAACTTGCGCAAGGGTTGTGCAATTTTAGAGAAGTCTTTTATAAACCTTCAATGGAATCCTGCATGCCCCAGGAAGCTCTTTACACCCTTAACTGAGATAGATGGAGGCAGCTTCTCAATCACCTTCATCCTTTTGTTGGATATTTTGTGTCCCAACACAATGTCCTCCTTCACCATAAAGTGACACTTCTATCAATTTAGCACCAAATGGCTTTCCTTGCATCTTTGTAAAAAAACATGTAGGTGCTTCAAGCAGTCCTCAAATAAGTATCCAACCACGCTATAGTCATCTATGAAAACTTTAATAGTGTCCTCCACCATGTCTGAGAAGATGAACATCATGTACCTCTGGAATGTTGCTAGGCCATTGCATAACCCGAACGACATCCTTTTGAATGCGAAGGTGCCAGAAGGGAATGTAAATGCCAATCTTCTACTGATTCTCGGGAGAAACTGTGATCTGATTATAGCCTGAATATCCATCAAGAAAGCAATACAAGCCCTTTATAGCTAGTTAATCTAACATTTGATCATGAGTGGCATAGGGAAGTGGTCTTTTTCTGTTGAAGCATTAAGTTTTTGGTAATCCATGCATACCCTCCAACCGGTGACTGGCCGCATCAGGGTTAACTCATAGTTTAAAGCGACCCCAAAAAGTACCCGAAAATGTATCTCAAAAGTGTCCAAAATTATAATTTCCATATATTTAAAAATCTTTGCTTTATTTTGAAAATCTGACTTCGTATTCTTATTCAGGGGGAAAAATTGAGTGGGAAATAGGTCTAACCCAAATTTTAGAGCAATCGTAGCATAATCTGAATTTTCAAAGTGAGCTGAAAAATAGTGTAAGTGCGCGTTGCTTCCTCTACATGCACTAGTGTTAAAGTTGTCCTAATTTTTGACTTCGGTCCACGACTTTTAAGTCTTGGGCCTAAGTGTTTCCATACATGAAAATACCTATACTCAGCCTTATTTCACCCTCATATCATCCAAAACATTCCCCAATACTCACTCAAACACTTAGACTAATTTTCCTCTCAAGATACAAGTCCCAAAACTCTCATCCGGATCTAAGGATTTCTTTCAAGCTCCAAGTCTTCAATAAAGTCTTCTTCAAGAAATTCTCCAAAGTCAAGGTATATGGGTTTCAACCATTGGGTACTTTAACCTATTGTGGCTAATCTTCCTTTTTTACTTAATTTGCATAATTTAAGGTTGATTTTCCAAATGGGTTTACTAGTATGAACTTGTCTATGAACTATTTTAAAGCTATATGAAATTGTGACTGTTTAACTATATTTTGAGCTATAAATCTTAGGTCTATTGTAAGATTTGATAAGGGGTTTTGATGTATATTATTTGAGGGTGTTGTATGGTATTGATTGATGATTTACAATGATTTTCTTGCATGATTTCTCTCTTGAATTGCATGGTGTTACATTATCATTACACACCCGCCAAGGGTGTGATAAAATGTCCGCTAATGGATTCTTGAGTTGTAGAGGGTCTAAGTAATGGTATATGATTTATATGGCTTTATGATGATGATATAAATATTTATATGAGTTGTTTCCATGAAAAGTACCTATGGAGTTGTAAGTAGATTATTGGGTTTCCATGTTGTTATGTTCTTGAGAAGATGGAGTAGGCCCTTTCTTGATGCTTTAAATGTAATGGTTTGATGAGCTTTTTCTATGATTCCTACCGAAAAGATTATACCATAAGGTATGGATATCGTATCGAAAAGGCTATTCCATAAGGTAAATGATTAATAGTTCCTACCGAAAAGATCATATCATAAGGTAAGGACACCCCACCAAAAAGGCCATGTTGTAAGGTAGAAAGACTAAGGGTTCTTATTGAAAAGATCATATCGTAATGTAAGGAAATCCTACCGAAAAGGCCATGATATAAGGTAGAAAGACTAAGGGTTCTTACAGAAAAATCATATCGTAAAGTAAGGACACCCGACCAAAAAAACAATGTCATAAGGCAGAAAAATTAAGGATTTCCACCAAAAAAATCATATCGTCAGGTGTGGATATTATATCAAAAAGGCCATGCCATAAGGTAGAATGATCTACGGATCCTATCCAAAAGATTTTATCATAAATTAGGGCACGTCGTATACTACCTATCAAAAAGACAATGTGTTATGGTATGGGTATTGGTATTACTCTCCTAAAAAGGTTATACCGTGAGGTGAGTGGGGGCTAATTGACCCATTTCATAAAGGTTGGAAAAGGGGTTTTGAGTATGTATCCTATAATGAGTTCACATTCCTTGTTCATGATTTACAAGCATATTTTACCTTAAGAATTGATCAGGCATACCATATTGATGTTATACTTATCCTCGTTCATAATTATGCATTTCGATTATGTTGCATATCCCTTGCTAGCATTGCATCATGTATACTTACTACTTTCAAATGTACTAATGCATACTCTATGCCTACATGATATCACTATGTAGGAACCAGATCCCTGCTTGAGCATCTCCACCCGCGTGACTAGTACAGTTTCACTCAAGCTTATTGGTAAGTCTCCATTTCGGGGAAATTCCTTATGATCTCATGCTATGTTCTAAGACTATCATTCTTTAATATATGCATTAACCATGAGGGTGAACCCAATTGCTTGTGTTAGCCCCCACTCTTATCAATGTAGTAGAGGTGTTGTTGGACATGTTATGTATTATGCTTGAGCTTTGACTCACGTATGATATTCAAGCTATTTATGTATAAACCTCTCTCTTCCTTAGTCCCAATTTCCTTTGTTTATGTTTCTTGTATTATTTTACATTGCTTCCGCGACCAAGTATCTGTAATGATATGTTGTAAGGCTTGTTTGGGGTTCCTTCGGGTTCCCCATTCGCCGGTCATGTCTAGGCCCTAGGCTTGGGTTGTGACATAGTTGGCATTTTGTACCACTGTGATACCCCTTTTCTTTGGAATACACTGAACAGGCTCGCCCATTCACTATCGACAATTGAGTAGATCGCTCTTGTATCCAACCATTTGATATTCTCCTTGCATCAACCTCTCGCATAGGAGGGTTAAGGCACATTTGGTGCTCAATACTTTGCATGTAGTCCTTAACCAATAAGATTTTGTGTATGCATATCCTAGGGGATATCAATGATATTCACAATCATCCATCATACGGTCTTCTTGAACTGTCTAAGCACCATGACAAGAGTGCTCACCTACTCATCATTCAAATCCATAACAACTATAACTGGGAAAGTGTTAGTCTCAAAAGAGTGCATATCTCTGATGAGCTGGAAGTGCCTTTAACTCTAATACCAGTGGTTCTTCTATGGAGGGCTTTGTGGGAAGTGACTCCCAATTCTGCAAGTCTAGCTCTAGCTTGGTTTGGCACCTAGGGCCATAAGATACCCCTAGAGCATTCACTGTCCCCCTCATAATTCGAGACGCCATTACAATCGAAGTTCATCAGCACTGCTTCCAAAGTGTTAACACCTAACTCAACTCAACTGCTACTTCTCGTTCAACATCATCAACAGTCTCAATAACAGAGACCACTCTCAAATCATTCTCTTTCTTTGCCTGCTGACAAATGTTGAACATGACCTCATCTTTCCCAAATCTAAAACTTGAGTTGTCCCTTCTCCATGTCCACCAAAGTGCATCCAGTCGCTAAGAAGGGCCTCCACAAGATGATAGAGACTTTAAAATTAACCTCGCATTCCAGGATCATAAAGTCTACGGGGAATATGAACTTCTCCATTTTAACTAGTACATCATATAGTATCCCCATAAGCTTCTTCACCATACGATCGACCATCAACAATTGCATGCTCGTCGGAGTAGGGGCTCCCAATCCTAGCTTCTTAAAGACCACAAGGGCATCAAATTATGTTGGAACCTAGATCACATAGTGCCCTTGTGAACTCCACATCTCCAATGGTGCAGGGTATGGTGAAAGTACTAGGATCTTCTCACTTCTAAACCAAAGACCTCGTAGCAATAAGACAGAAAGGCTAATGCTCTTGGGAGAGCTCCTGACTCACAGTGCGCCTTTTAGTAACCCGGCCCTTCATACTTTGCATGCCTTGGCATCTTCTCTAATGCCTCAATGAGTAGGATATTGATGGAGAGTTGTTTTAGCATGGAGAAAAACTGCTTGAACTTGTTTTCCTCCTCCCTCTTTTTGATTCTTTGATGGAAGCACAGAGGAGGCCTAGGAATAGGCTTCAACTTCTATAGTGTATCAGCAGCCTCACTCACCCCATCCTTGCCACGATCATCTCCTACATTTGTATGCTTCGCCGCAACTGCCTCCTCTCGAATATCATCGTCATCAACTGGCATAGAAGGGTCAATGGTGCTCTTGCCACCCTAAGTAGTAACCACCATATACTGGGCTTTATTTTTAAGATTCTTAATGGTGTGGCTAGGCAGTGTACCCCTCTGACACTGAGTTAGTTGAGTCGACACTTGACCGAACTGTCGTTCAAGCTATTTGATAGAATGAGACTCACTTTTCTGATTGATGTTGGAAATCTTAGATTTCATTCCCCTCAAAGTCTCATTCTATTTCTCAGCTTTCTTCAATAGGCGATCAAATATTTCCTCAATTCAGGAACTACGTGTACCTATGTCGGGTTATCCAGTGGCACATAGGGACCATTTCTGAAGCCATCTCTATGACTCCAATCTATATCTCACTATGGACCATTTTTCCTACCATAATATCCTCTGTAGTTGCCCTGAAACTCTATGTCTGTTGAAGTTCTGACCTCAACACTGTATTGACTGTTGAAAGCTCCATGAGGTTGATACACCATTGAAAGCTCCTATCTATCGCCCTTAAAGCTCCATCTGTTAAAAGCTCCATGAGATTAATGAACCATTGCATTGAATCCATTTCGATTTAGAGTCAAGAAAAAAATTGCTCGAATGGTACGATCCCTCTGTCACCCAGAATGAAAGGGGTGATCTCATAGTTCTTGGTCTGTGAAGATGCATTGTTAGGTGCTCCATTTTATTTTACCATTGAGGATGAACCTAAACCTGTGCTCGAGAGATAGCTGTCCATACACCAATAAGAAATTATGGATTCTTGATAAGAGAGGAGCCATGGTGGTCCCCCCCAGATCGCCCAGATCTCACGTTTGAATCGAAAGTTGGATCTACATTAGATCTCACCCGAATCACCCTATCTATCCTCCTAAGGAGGAGTTTGGTTTCAAACATCAGTTTGAATAGGAGGAGTACGCCATGCTAATGTGCCTTGGATGATCCACATCTCAGGGTCAGGCGCCGATGAGCATATTGAACTATCCTTATGGCTGAGAGCCCTCACAGCCCAGGCATAATGATGCAATGATTTTGGTTCTGCTTCATCATCACCTCGATACTTGTGCAAATTCAGGCAAGCTCTTGCATAATTTCCTTATTGATCTTTGCTTGCTCCTAACCAACACTGATAGCAATGAACTTTTGGTAGATGCTCTGTCTCTCTTCCCCTATGCGCAATTAGTATTGACCACTCTCTCCATCCATTTTGCTATCGTTACAAATGGCTAATATAAGAACATGTCCCTATGATAGTGTCAGCATAAGCCTGACTGTTCTCATCAAGGGCATGGTAGAAGATCTCTACTAAGGCATAATCAACTATCTTGTTGTCTAAGAAACTCCTTCAGCATTTGGTGAACTGCTCCCAAGTAGTACGGATTGAATCACTAGCAAGTTGTTCAAAGTTGTTGATTTGGTCTTTCAACTTGAGCTTCTTTGATCAAGGAAAGTACCTCTCCAAAAAGGCCTTCTGCAAATCAGCCCAATTGGTGATCAAACTC
This sequence comes from Solanum ossicruentum, assembly GCA_025774065.1. NCBI lineage: Eukaryota > Viridiplantae > Streptophyta > Magnoliopsida > Solanales > Solanaceae > Solanum > Solanum ossicruentum. The sequence goes on along the minus strand of JAOTQR010000086.1, from coordinate 17,873,136 downwards.
CGCGGAAGCTTAGATAGCCATAATGCTGCATTGCCTGTAAGAGACAACGAGAACACACGAAGTCCCACAATATCCATAGATAGATTCTGTATTCCCATCAAAGTCTTGCAGGCGAATGCAACATTGTGTAGGTGGCTATGAGGATCCTTCGATAGTATGCCCACAAATAGCCTATGGTTCTACATTATCTGAAGCAACCTACTCGAGACTATGAACTCTGTGTTTGCTGGAAAGAGTGGCAATACAATAGCTCCAGTCACCTCCATAGCCATAGGATGCAACTTGTATTTGTTCAACTTGTATCATTGGCATTAAAATCCTGAGACTATGGAGCAATATCCTCAAGAGGAGGTGGATTCTCATGATCAGCATTTCATTGTTGTTCTAGTTTAGAGCTGCATTGATCATTTTGTTGGTGTTGTCTTAGGCCATTCTTCTTAATGTTTGGTGAATCTTTAGGTCAAAAAGAGTCAAAAGGGCCTACCTCAACTTCATGTATTGGGAATAGACTACACTTACACCCTGCAAAGAAAATAAAAACAAAACAAAAACAAAACATAAAATGTAGGAAATAAGGATTAACACCCGAATCACTATAAATTAGCTAAGTTTTGTCGTATTCCTTGGAAACGATGCAAAAATCTTGATGTCACTTAAGTTACACCTTTTTTTGAGGATAAAGCAGTCATTGTCATAAAGTAGAACCTAACCAAGGGAAGGGTCGAACCCACAGGGAATACATAGACTCCAAAGGATTCAATGATTGTAATTTGAGTAGTTAACCAACTTACTTCCCCAAAAGAATGGCATGGTTTTTCATAATCAATTGAAAATAAAACTAAACTAACTAACCAAGAGTAAAATCAATATATGGAGAGAAACTAGGGTATTGTGTTTTCCATGATTCCCTACCTTAGTATCACCAGATAAACTAGTTCTTTTATAGTGTATAATATGCAGGATGGTAAGTTAAGTTCACCAAGCCCATTGGTCAAAGGTGAGAGGTTAATTTCACTATATGACTTTGCCCATCTCCATAGTGTACATAACTAACACTAACCTATTAGTCCCCGTACAAGCTCCCCTTGGCCCAGTTTGGTTGATTAGGCGAGAACACATCAATTAAATCCTGTTAATTAATCTCTTTTCTAATTCATTACTACCATGGTCACTCAGTAATACTAGGCAGGTTCTAATGTTGGTCACCACTAGAAAATATGCAAAATGAAGATACTTAATTAATACATGCATTCATAGTTTCTAAGAATTATGAATTATCTGGTTTTACGTTGTTAGTCCTTCATGGTTCTCACAACCCTAGTTGTGGATTTAGCTGCTCATGCTTTGTGTAGATATAAGAATCATGGATTGGAAGAACATAATTGTAACTTACACAACTGAATCAAGAACAAGCAAATCCAACTTCCAAGAGAATAAAAAATTAAAGATGAAATTAATGTACAAGTGTTCTCAAAGACTCTCTAATGTAATCTCACTACTTTTTCTCTTTAACTTCTGAGTTCTCTGAGTACTATGAAAAAACTTCTAAAAGATAACCTAAAAAAACCTATTTATAATAAGTAAAATACATGTCCTAAACATAATAGGATAACTGGTCGACACGTCTCACAAAAGGGGTTTATGGGCCGTATTACATTCCACGACCTATAATTGGGGCCTTGTACGGTATTGCTGGAAACTTGGACTTCAAGTCTACGACACCCCTCTATGACACGTAAAGTGGTTTATGACCCATAAGCGAATTTCTTCTGATGAATCTCCAGAAAAACACAACTTCCGTTCCTCAAGGCACGAACCATGGTCTACGACTCATAAACCATTCCATGAATCATCTACACATTCGTAGAATCAACTTCAGAAAATCAGTCCCTCACTGGAATTGTCTATGAAACCCACTTCACCACCCGTAGAATAGTCTACAGCCCGTAAAGGGTCTCATACTGCATAAAAAATACGCAACATCTGTATTTCTTCCCAAAATCAAGGTGAAACCTGGAATCATGCAAATATAACACAAAAACACATAAAAACAACTATCATAGCCCTAAGAACGCATAAAATTTCATATTTTAAGCATTAATAGTGTTATATTTTGACAGCACATCAATACTTGAAGAGCTTTGTGAACTTGAGAGATTAGTTGCTCACACACACACCACCCCATTTGAGGTGGATAATTTCATTCATCTTAGATTTCTCTAAGTTCAAGAGGGAAGAAACGAACCCAGAAAGGCATACTCAAACTCTTCCCAATTAACTCTATTACCACAGGCCCTTTCTATCAACCATTGAGCGTACCACACTAGATCAACATCTTTCAACTGATAGGAAACCAACTCAGCTTTCTCCTTAGAAGTAACTCCCATAATAATTAACACCATAGATAGCTCATCAATGAACTCCTGAGCATCCTCATCAGCCTTTGATCCATAGAACTGCAGAGGATTCATCCGGGTAAAATCTCTTACTCTAGTAGTCGGAGTGGGATCGTAGGGAGGAAGATTAGCTTGTCTAGTCTGAGTGGTCACCACTTGGGTAAGCATAGTAACAACAGTTCAAAATTCATCATTAGTGATAGGCTCTTCCATAGGCCCTTGAGAAACTTTGTCCTCATTAGACGAGGACGGTCTTGGTAGCAAGGACATCATCAAAATTAGAAAACATTAAAATACATTCCAAAGCATGACATAAGACATGAAAAAGTGAGACAATTCCTAGAATGCCATCATAGCCTCCCACTCATAGGTATGGCGCACTTTATACCCACGCATAGGACTCTACTTGACATAACATATTGGACTTCGAGAATCATTTATAAATTTAGTGCTCTGATACTAATCTTGTCATGACACAAACCTAGAGGCTAGGTGTCACGCCCTAAAGTCTGAATAGGGCGGACTGGCACCCGTTGCCGATAAGGCTCGGGAGAACCAACTTATATCTAA
>JAOTQR010000086.1:17850683-17862044 GCA_025774065.1 Solanum ossicruentum | reverse complement strand
ATTTTATTATACAAAACAAAGTTCAATAGATAAATTCTCAAAGTTGAGTGATTTAAGATATTAACTCCATTTAAAACAACAACTTGTAATTTTTATACGTAAACGTAGATGAGTTGTTCGATCTTATTATTATTTATGGTCTTTTGAATTTTAAAAATAGATGTTCCATCTTTATTAAATTAAAAATTGATATTTTGTGAATAATCAATTTATTAAGATGACAATTATTTATCTAACTCAAGTGAGAAATTAAGTAGAAAACATGACAACAAATATATTCTTCTCCAAGCGAGTTAGAAGGAAATATATATATATATATTTTAAATTTATAGCCATCACTTGGGGCCCTATATTTTTGGGGGCCCCATTTTCTTTTTAAAAAAATATACTTATATATATTATTAAAAAAATGGTGGATATTTTTAAATTTGCTTTTAAAAAAACATGTGTAAAAGTAAAAAAACAAACACACACAAAGAAAAAAGAAATAATTGTTAGTACATTTCTTTTTCAAGGAAATAGAACAATTTTTTGAATACCTTCCATATGTGAGAAATTGTGCTTCCTTAAATATCTCCTAATACTTATTAACTTGATTTTATATTATTAGTTACCTTATACTCATTTTTTTTAATTCTTAGTTTTATTATTTTTATACTCTCTCCTACAAAACTTTTGTTTTACTACTGCTTACAAGTTACAAAAGAATTTATTTTTCGTATTTCTCAGAATTTCAAGAAGTCCTTGAAGGAATTCAACACTATTTCGATATTGTTATACATCTTATCAAATTCGTGAAACATGTTTTATCATTCTAACTTTATTTTATAGTTCTTCTTTAAATTTACTAATTATCGTTGATATTCTTAGTTCACAAGTGCATATATTCTTGTTTTAGTTATTGTTAAAATTTATTCAATTAAATTATTTAAATGTCAACTAGAAAATATGATTTGGATTTCACAAAAAGAGAGAAAAAAAGAAAACTTGAAGAATTGAATAAATCTCAAAACGGAGCCTTGACAAATTTTTGACAAATAATAAAAAGATTGAATCGAAAAATATGGGAGGATGTTTTTCAAGTGAACAATTTATTAATAGAATTGAGTTAGATGATAATAATATAAAAGAAAAAAATTCAAAAGAAATTGGTGAAAACTGAATTGATTATAAAATAATAATTAATTATTTCACATCTAAAAAAATAAAAAAAATAGATTTTAAATAAAAAATATGAAATAATTTTTTTAAAAAAAATTAAGGCCCCGCGCTAGAATTTGACTTTGGGTCTCCGATCTTGTTGAGTCGGTCCTGCCAATTACATGAAATATAATATCCCATAATAATACAAGGATATAATTGAAAAAAAAAAATTTTATAAAATTTTAAATCAATCACAAAATTATATAAAAAATAATAAATCAAATAATAATCCTTGTTATGTACATTACGAATTCCTACATTATTAATGGTCGTACCGAACGACCCTTTTAACAAACGATCCTTTATAATATTGTCCACATCTTGCAGTCTCCAAGGTTTTGCCTTCCGAAAAAAGAAAAGAGGCATCGAGAGAAGTCTGGAATGTAGGTCAAAGAAAAATGTAGATGCTTTATTTTCTCACGTGTCTACTCACACGCGTTGCTCGACGAATCACGAACTTTCCACTGAACCCGTATTATCTCTTCCTCGAAGGAATACGGGTCGGGTCGTTATTTGAATAGCAAATGATATAAAGCGGCAGTTCTATTTTCCTCGCCCCCGAATTTACCCACGCAGAAGTAAACCTACCAAACTTTGAAGCCCAAAGGCGGTGTAAGATATTGTTCGTTGAAGTATGTGGAACCACGCTTACAGGAAAGATGACGTGGAAGCCGGCACTGCGCCGTTGTATCCGGCTATGTTGGAAAGTGCCGAACTCCGATGGTCTTTTATTCGAAAAGTCTACTCGATTATCTCTATACAGTTGCTTCTGACCATTGCTGTAGCCTCCGTCGTCGTTACCGTTCACCCAGTTTCTCATTTCTTCGCAACTACAAATGCAGGATTAGCACTTTACATTGTTCTCATCATCACTCCATTTATCAGTAAGTTAATGATTCTAATCCTGGATCTATTTGGGAATTCTTCTCTCGTATCAGTTAATTGATTGTGTTGTTGTTGTTGTTGCAGCGTTGTGCCCGTTGTATTACTATCACCAGAAACATCCGGTTAACTACTTGCTTCTTGGGTTATTCACGGTTTCTCTTGCCTTTACAATCGGATTGACTTGCGCATTTACCAGCGGTAAGATCTTCAGTTTTATTGTTTTCTATATTTTTCTGTTTTAGGATTGACGATGTTGCGTGCGTTCGATGCCATACTGCATTTATCTTACGAATATTCTTCCCTTGTGGTGATTTGTTAATACAAATCTCCGGAATTAAGTATTACGGCTGTTAGTCTCACCTAACTATTTGAAGTTGACATTGGCCATTAGGTGTCAAATTATTTTGTAAAAACAATAACATACCCGGCGAAATCCGTGAGGTTTTGGTAGGGTATAAATATATGTAGACCTTACCATTTACTCAAATTATTTTTAAAACCAAGACTAAATGGACCGAACTGCTACATATGTTACTATATGAATATATTTATACCAATACATAGGGTGCTTAAGAATCGTCTGGTTGCCTGGGGGAATTCAGAATTTGAAGTTCTTGGGTGCCACATCTCTTTGAATGTAGACGTCACGATCAGAAAATCCTGAACGTCTGACAGACATCAAAATTTGGCTCATCATAAGGAGCTTCCTGTAAGAAATGTTATGGACCAGCCAAATTGTGTCATATTTTATTGGAAAGTAGCTCTTTTCGGGTAGTATCCTCTTTGTTATCCAAAACCTCAGTCATAGAACACACACTTGGTAGGTTTTGATCAACTTTAGTTTTCTTTGATAATTTGTGTTTTTAGTTTATATAGACAAATCAATCAAACAAAAGAGATGTAATAACTATGAGTAGATGTAAAACAGACCCTCGACTCTAACTTATAAATCAGAAAGAAAAAACACAGATATACTGGTTTCATTATTAAGCGATAATGGCATAAAACCCCAAGCATAACAGGGAGAGATGAACTTTTAAGTTTTAAGGAAGGAATAATCTACATTTTATTTACACAGTCTTAAACAAATATGAGATAACATTTAGAATCAATTTTAACAAGAGTCAGTCAACAATTGATGAAGAAATAGCTCGTCAAGAAGAAAAGAAAAATGAACCACAAGAATAGAATTTAATTCAAGAAGCAAAACATAACAATGGCAGTCGGATTTTGAATCCCTCCTGTTGGAAGGAAGCTTAAACAAACCTCCGCCACTGGAACCCTTGACTTATTGGTTTTTGTGGGTGGTACTTAACATATTTATAATAATTCTTAGATGCATATATACATATATACGCAAAAATTTTCAATTGAAGTCTTTGGGGCCATATTACCCCCTCAGGCTTAAGTAGATCCACCCTTATGGTAGAATAAAGGTTTTGCAGTAGATGTGGCAAACAAATACTGTTAAGTTACTGTTTGAACTTCTTGGTTTGCCATCACTTCTTTTAAGTAGTTAAAATTTTATAAATGAGACCAACAAAACTAGATTATACTTATAAATCACGATTCATAACTGCCTACTATTAGTTAGTTTTCTAGAAGCTGGGTTATGAAGAACATGATATTAAGGCAAGAATGGATGGTTTGAGATGATGTATATGATGATTGTCAAGATGTTGCATCTGTAGAAAATAATCAAAATACTATTAAGGCCATCTTGTCTACATTTTTTCCGCAGACATGGATATTCTTAATAAGTATAAGTAAGAGCCCATTTGGATTAGCTTTTGATGCGTGACTTATAAGACAAAAAGCCATCGGTTAGGATTTCTAATTTAAGGCTTGTTTTTGTCATTTTGCCTTTAAAATAAGTGATAATAGCACTTTTTAGTTTTATCTAAACACTTCAAACCTGCTTAAGTTATTTTGGCTTAAAAAACACCTAAAATAAGCCACAACCCAAGCGGGCACTATATTTTGACCTTTTTCAGTGAAATATTTTACAAAAAGGTGAAGCTATTTCACATTTACAAATGGAATGTCTAATGAACCAAGTTGATCCTGTGGATAAATTGCGAAAACTGAGATTGTTATTCAGAACATTCATCTTGATTATACCCATGAAAAGTAGATTGTACTTTGATAAAGGTAACCGATGAAAGATTGTTTTAGGTTAATTTTGCAGATAATCACCCATACGACTTACAATAGTGCTTGATGACATGGACTTCTAAATGTAATCAATGATGAGTGGATAGTATCCACTCTTCACTTAAAAGGATAACTTATGTCATTAAAATGAGTTCACTTTTAGTAGTACTTTGATTATGTGAACTCTTTGCTCAAATCTTAATGGATTTACAAACTGAATTGACATGGTCCCCTTATGGATGTGAGGAGACAATTATTATCATTTGCCAGTGCCGATGTGTCTCCTCTGCTGTAGCCTTGGCAAAATAACACATTGCAAATAGGACTTGAAAAACATCTTGGTATTTAAATGTTTCTACTGGAGTTTTTTCAGGCAAAGTAATTCTGGAGGCAGTCATACTAACGACAGCAGTGGTGATTAGCCTGACATTATACACCTTCTGGGCAGCTAAAAGAGGCCAAGATTTCAACTTCCTGGGACCTTTCTTGTTTGGTGCTGTTATTGTTCTTCTGTTGTTTTCCTTCATCCAGGTTTGTAAATTTATTATTTCCTCTGGACTCTGGGTTTATCTTTATTATTGCTCTCTTAACTAATAGTTTCATTTCTTTCCTTGTTTATGTCAGATTCTTTTCCCTCTGGGTAAGATCTCTGTGATGATCTATGGCTGTCTGGCGTCGATCATATTCTGTGGATACATTGTCTATGATACGGACAATCTGATCAAGCGTTACACTTACGATGAGTACATCTGGGCTGCTATTTCCCTGTATCTCGACGTTATCAATTTGTTCCTCTCTCTATTGACCATCTTCAGAGCTGCTGACAGTTAAAGAATTAAAGAGAGAAATAGCTACAAATTTTTCTCGCCTGTGCATGCTTATTATCATCATCTATTTTCTTTTCGTGGTTTCGTTTTTCTTTTTCCTCTTTTGTTATGGATGGTTTTGGTTTGCTTATTGACAAATTGTATAGAAAGTTTTCTTAGTCAGAATGGTATTCTGTTTTAGCAAAAGGTTATGACCTTAAGCTTGGCATTATTTTTTAAGTTGGAATTTAAATTTTTGTAGTGTATTAATATTTGGTAATTCCTAAACAAGTAGGCACAAGGTAGTTGCTGACATGGTGTGTAAGGTATAATCGTGTTGACGTGTTTTTTCTAATCAATATTGCGATGTCACGTTCGTCCATATAAGTATAATATGTACATGTTATATTCATTATTTTACAATTAAAAAAAAAAGCAAAAGCAAATTAAAAAAAAAAAGCAGATTGTTGTTATTGAGAGAGTGTGAGAAAAGATAGAATGTGAAAAGAGATAGAAGAGATTGAAAAATTTTCTCAGTTCATCGTTGAGTTAGAAGTTTCGATCTGTTTTGACTATTCCGATCTTGTCGCGATTTAGAAGTTTCAATTTATTTCGATTATTGTAGGTATACACGTTTTTCACTTAACAGAAAACCATGATTTACAGTATAGTTTTTAACGATTCCAACTATTTTGACTATTCCGACTAGAAGTGATGAATCTGTGAAGATTCATTGTAGGGAATTATAAAATTTTGTATTTTTTGTTGCTGCCGACCTTCGATTTATTCAGTTTATGTTAGATTTTTTCATTTTTGAAGTTTAATTTTTTGTAGACATTTTTGAAGTTTGTTGTTGTAATCTCGGTTTTCTTCTACAGATATGTGTTATCTTATAGCTATTTTTCACCATGCTGGTCGCTTTTATAAAGGTATGTGTGTTTCGAAATCTGAAAAATATGTCTTCTCCATAGACAAGGATCACTTCTTTTTGACGGAATTGAAATCGTATGCAAAAGATATTGGGTATGATGAAGTTGTTTTTACCGAAGATCCAATTACCCACAGATTTGTCAAGTTTGAAAGTGACAATCAACTATATAACTATATTAAAGATTTAGGGCGTGGGTCAAATTTCAATATATTCCTGAAGCACGTGCATTTAAATGATGATATTGATGAGTTAGGTGGAACTGAACAATCTTTAGAGGAAGAAACTATTGATTCTGATGACTATGAAGAGGATGACTTAAATGCTGTACCAGATCAAGATGATAGTGAAGTCGATGAAGAATTGAGAAATTTCAGGGAGAAACAAAGAGAACAAAAAAGAAGTGAGGTTGGAGAGGGAAGGACAAAGTCTAAGGACAAATACACACAGCCAGAAGTTGAGCTTGGAGTGGCTGCGATAGATAAAGGTTTTGAGAGGTGTTTTTAACAATAAGACAGCCAAATATCAAGGTAAATTAGGAGGTGATGAAGTTTTTATTGGTTCATCAGATGAACCCTTTTGAAAACAGTGATGAAGAACTCGATGTTTTAGCACAAAAAGGTGTATATTTACCTTCAAGAAGAAAAAGTAACAAATTGAGGTATGATCCTTCTTGTACCATATTTTTCTTTGAATTGGGTATGATTTTTGAGAGTGCAATTCAGTTTAAAAGGGTTGCTGCTGATTATGCTGTGTAAAATAAAATTCAATTGAAGATTAAACCCAATGAACTTCATAGAATTAGAGTGAGATGTAAAAGAAACTATAAATGAGAAGTGTTTGCTAGTTTGGATAAAGATAAAGGGGATTTGTGTGTGAAAAAGTACTATCCTGCTCATACGTGTTTTACAAAGAACGTGAACAAATTGTGCACAGCAAAATATGTTGAGATGAAGTTGAGGGATAGAATAATATCTCAACCTGATATTGGGGTTCACAAGCTTCAAGAGACAATAAAAAAAGAATAGGGATTAAAGATGGGAAGATCAATATGTTATAAGGCAAAACAGAATGTAATTTCAAAGTTCATGGGTGATTGGAAGGTTGAGTTTTCAAGATTGTTGGACTATGTTGATATGATTAAAAGCTCAAGTTCGAGAACTTCTTGTTGGGTGAGAACTGACAATGAAACAGTTCCTGGCAAACACTTGTTTAAATACTTCTATGTGTGCTTTGTTGCATTGAAGAATGGATGGTTGGAAGGATGTAGGAAGATTATAGGCCTAGATGGTTGTTTTTTGAAGGGTGCTTGCAAAGGAGAACTATTAGTGGCTGTTGGAAGAAAGGGAAACCAACACATGTATCCAATAGCTTGAGCAGTGGTGGATCAAGAAATCAAACACTCTTAGAGTTGATTTTTAAGATATCTTATTAAAGATTTGCATCTTGGTGATGGATATGGCATAACCATCATGTCTGATATACAAAAGGTATTTATTTCCTCTCATCTCCGTTTCAGTTTACCTTGTGCTGTCATATGACTCTGTTTCATTTTTCCTTTTTACTTATGCTCCAAAATACACTCCAACTTTCTGCATAGCATCAAATATATTTGAGCTTGACTTGATCTTACAAGCAATATGCTTTCATGGCCTGGATATGTATTGTTCACTGTTCTTAATAATACTGATCTTGCTGCTGATATGCTTAATGCTGAGTTGCAAAAGAATGTATAAACTGATCTTGCTGCTGTCTGAACTGGGCAATCATGTCTGAATCAGTAACAAAATGTATAAACTGTCAAAATAGGCAGTCAATGCTTAATGCTGAATTGCTGCTGATATAACAATTAAGGGAACGATAGTAGTTTAGAAGTTTACTTGAATTGTTATAAGGTCTTCTCTAGAGAATGTTCAATTCTTTACTTGATATTGAGTTCTTTACTTGATATTCAGTTCTGAAGCGTTGTCCTTTACTTGATATTTAGTTCTTTGTTTTGAATACAGGAAGTTCTTTTCTTTGAATCACATATATGACTAGTCATCAGGAGGCAAAAATCACATACCTCATAACAGAAAACATTTCCCATAGTTCTTACAGCAACTATATATATGAACTCTGTAATATGTTGATATCCTGAGTTACTTTCTTGTAGGGACTTGAGTCAGCTGTTGTTGAGTTACCCCTTTTGCTGAAAGAAGAATGTGTGCAAGACATATTTGAGCAAACTGGCAAAAGAAATGGAGAGGTGAAGAGAGGAGAAAAGCATTTTGAAGGTGTGCCAAAGCTAGTATTGAGATAAAATTGAAAGATGAGTTAGCATATTTGGGAAAGCTTGGTGATAGAATATGTGAGTCTCTGCTTGTCTATAACAAAGAATTTTGGTGTAGAGCTTTATTTAGTGAAACATCCAAGTGTGATGCGATGAAAAACAATATGTGTGAAACATTTAATGCATGAATTGTTAGTCCTAGGTACAAATCTGTGATTAGTATGCTTGAAGATATTAGACACAAAATGATGGATAAGCATGGGGATATGATTAAGTTTGCAAGTACTTGGAGTAATGATATTTCACCTATGGCAAGACATACGTTGGAGGAAAATAAAGAAATTGGTAGGAAGTTAAGGGTGAATCAGAATCATGACATAGGATTTGAGATACAAGAAGGATAATATAGACATGTAGTTGACATGGTTAGACAGACTTGTACCTGAAGGTTGTGGCAGTTGAGGGGTATTCCTTGTTAACATGTAGTTTATGCGATGTATCACATGGGTAAAGAATCAGAAGATTATATGGACCATTGGTACAGAAAAGATATATTCCTGAAAGGTTATAAGTACTTCTTACAGCCTATAACCAATATGGTTATGTGGCCTGAAACCAACAACCCATCAATTGAGCCCCCTGAACTGAAGCCAATGCTCGGAAGACCAGCCAGGTGTAGAAGAAAAGATAAAGATGAACCAAGAAAAAAAAAGTGGGGGAAAGCATCAAAGAATGGGGTCAAAATGACGTGTTCCAAATGCCATCAAGTTGGGCATAATAAAAGAGGTTGTAAAATGGTAAGAAACAATATTCCTATATCATTTTATGATGTTTATTTAATCTAATTTTTTTCCTTGATTAATATGTCTTCACAGCCCGCAGGACAGCCTTCACAGTCCACTACACATCAATCAAGCAGTCTACATTCAACTACACAGCCTTTATACTTCGCTACACAACAATCAAGCACTCAAATTCAACTTCTGTGTTTGGAAACCTCAAAAGTTACAGGAACTAAGAGGAAACAACGAACTGGTGCTACAAATTCAGCTGGAACACAAAATTCAGCAACTATGGGATTTAGTATATACACAGATATGCACGGAAGACAAGTGATTATTGTAAGTATATTCTTTCGTCATTATTTTATATCTTTATTTATCTATCTTGCTAAATTATATAAACTTATACTGCAGCCTGGAAGAGCAAGTGAAAGAGTGATCTCAAGTAGGTCACTAAAGGATGCATACAAACACATGTTGACCTTGGATTCAAACCATCTGGCTTGAAATGAAAATGAAAGGATGCTATGACTAGAAACCAACTTCAACTAATGTCGCAGCGACAAAAATTGCAAATCAAATCTAAGTTTGTTCCATAAGATTCCAACAATATTGATTATGTGTTTTCATGGTGAAAAACAAGACAAAAATAATGATGTTGCTAAACAACTTATGTATTTTTAGTTGCTTGACAATTGCTTTGATGCTATTATGGTACTTAAACTATGTTAAGTTGATGTTTTTTGTAGTGATGTTGATCCATGTATAGCATATGTGCAAACTCTTTTGAGATATATATGCTTATTGAAGCGTGACAAACTTATTCAAAAATAAAGCTATTTGTTAAGTTAAATTGATTTGCATTATTTTACAAGAGATAAAAGTAGCCATCCCTTAAAAACAACTACATGACAATCAAAATAATTTCGAAAAGATAAAAAATTCAGAAAATTAACATACTAACAATTACTACATAAAGAATTCTCTATAAATCCAACATAATATCACAATGATCAATAAAACTCAATAGTTCCTTCTTATCTTTTTCTTTTTTCATCATGCTTTTTTAGTCTTTTCTGTAATCTCGAAATCACAATTCTGGCATGTTCAGTATAATTTATTTCGCACCACCTAAAAAATTTACATCTAACCTGTTTACAAACAACTAAATAATCATAAAAATTGAATCTTGATTATTAAAATTTAAACAAAAAAAATTGTTATATCATACTCGACCATCTTCACATCCAAAAAACCAATGACCTGGATTATGTGCGGACCAAGAAATCTTCATTATTACTCTTTTTTCACAATGACAAAAAATATTGAAATTCATTATTTATCAAAAAAAGTCAAAAATGTGTAAAAAAATGGAAAGACAAATACTTTTGTATTTTTAATAAAAAGAAGAAGAAGAAAGTGTATGTTAATTTGAAAATAAATAGTATGTGTGTGTGTGTATATATATATATATATAGAAATGTAGTAGGGATAAAAGGGCCAAATTACCCTTCTTTTTCCCGTTGGAGCGTTCAAAATATGACCTTTCACGCGCCTCCTGCGAGTGTAATTCATGCACTGTGCCATGTCAGCAACCTGTGCCTATTTGTTCAGGAATTGCCAAGTTGAGGGTCATATTTGTGCACTATGAAAGTTTAAGTTCCAACTTAAAAAGTGGTGCCAAATTTGATGTTATATTTGTGTATTATGCCTTAGCAAAAATATGACTTCCATTTGGTTGGGTTTCTCTACTCTCTGAGCCCCCCTTTTTTCCTTGTGTCTAGTAGTTGATAGATTGAGTTTATCTATTGCTCTGTTGTTTGAATGACTGTAAAAGGTCATGACTCATGAGGTGTTTGAATTAGCTTATTTTCAGGTATTTTTGAAAAATTTTTTAGGGTTAGTTTTGAAGGTGTTTAGAAAAGTTAAAAACTAAGTGTTCATCTTAGATTGAAATTTTTTCAAACTAAGGCAAAAGAAAAAAAACACTTTTAGTTTTTGATTTATGAGTTATTTTTTTTATAAATTTAACAATTAAACACACATTAGTTGACCTAATTTTAATCTCGTATTAATCAAGTAATACTTGATCAAAGAAATATGTCAAAATGTGTATTTACCAGACGTGTTTTTCAGTGTCCTATTATCTCTCTTTCACAGTTTCACTACTATTTTAAAATAAAATACTTTGATATGAATATTGTTGGAAAAAATAAGGAATCACTCAAAAATAAATATGGTACAATAATATGAAAAATGGGAAAGACACGACACCAAATATTTAACGTGGTTCACCCGACACTTTTTGGGCTACGTCCACAAAACAACACT
>JAOTQR010000086.1:17834988-17850583 GCA_025774065.1 Solanum ossicruentum | reverse complement strand
AATTGGGATGATTATGTTTATGCATGAGAAGGTGTCCCTAACGGGCACAGGTCACGGCCCTCGGTGGGGTCGTGACATTTGTTTTCTTTTGCAATACAGATGCATCAAGAAATAAAATCAACAGATGATTCTTATGAAATTATACCATTTTTGTTAGATCATTTCACTTTAGAATTGAAACCCTTTTCTATCTTATATTTTCGTCTAATCAGGTGTATAAGAAGAAACAATACCTTTTGACTCGATTAGATTCAATGTTGCGTTGAAGAAACAAATATCTTCTACCTCTAAATCGAAATCATCAATGTATAGTTGATGCATTCTGAAACCAGGTTCTTTTTTTCCTCCAAAATTCGACATTGCCAATTGAAAAAGATGCTTCAAAATTTTTGAATTTTGAAACTAATAATTTGTTACACAATTGTTGGGATTGATTATACCTACTTGAATGTTGTAGCGCAATTTATGGAGTTGTAATTAAACATCCAGTTTTTTTCATATTTATCACAATAGACTTAAATTCACAATGGGATACTTCTAAGTATCACACACAAATTCCACATACCCATGTGGCTTTAAAAAGTAGGAATTTTTAGTAATTTAAGAAAGAGTGAGGATTTCTGAAAATTATCTTTAAACAGTATGGTATTTATATAATTTATTGCTAATTAATGTGACTGGACATATGAGCAAAAATTCGTTCACACACACAAGGCCGTAAACTATTAACTGCAAACATTTGAAGAAATTGAAGACCTAACAAAAAGGTCTTTAAGATAATTTAATGTCTTTCGAACAGAAAGAACACTAACTTAGCGTCTTTCATGCCAAATTTCTCCAAGTACTTCTTCTTGGTCAGAAATGACTAGTTGGCTCCTCAATCTCTTTTAATCTCCGTTTCAAAAAACTCTTTTATCTGCTGTCAAATCTTTTATTTTAAATTTATTTTTCAGCTGAATTTTTAAATTATCAAATTTATGTCAAATCCTTGACAGAAATGAGCATGTCATCAATATCTAATAATAAATAAACAAATAAACTATCTTTTAACTTTTGAAAGTAAATACAATTAGCATACATGCTCTTGAAAGATCATAACCCAACATAAAAAAATCGAACCCGTTACACCATTTTCTTGGAGACTGTTCCAATCCATATAAGGATTTTTATTACAACAAGCAAACGTGATCTTTTTTCCCTTCAACTTCAAAACCTTCAAGTTGACAACTGTATATTTATTCCTCAAGTTCATCATATAAGAAAGCTATCTAAATATCAAGTTGTTCTGATTTCAAGTCATACATGCCAATGGAGGCAAGCAAAACACAAATAAAGATATATCTAACAAAAGGTGAGAAAATATTATTAAAATCAACTCCGTATACTTTACTATAATCGTTTGCAACTAATTGTGCCTTATACCTTGTGTCTTCAACTCCTGAATTTCATCCTTTTTCTTGAAAACACATTTGCTTGAAATAATTTTTTTTCTTGAGGACGATTTCACAAGAGACCAAGTACCATTCTTATGGAGAAATTGAATTCTTCATCCATTGCAATCAGCGATTTGGCTGAATTGGCACCAAAAATGTTTTTAAATTAGTTGATGGTTCTTCAATTTCTTCAGTTTCCTGTGCAAATGAAAAAATAAATGTAACACAATCTTTATACCTTTTTAGTTTCTGAATTTGTCTCCTTGATTTGTGTATGGACATAAAATATTGATTTGGTTCAGCCTCATTAGTCACAAATTCTGGAGCTTTAACTATATTTTGATTCACAATTGATGAGCTTAGCTCAGAAGGGATGCCAAGCTCAACCTCCACCTGCTAATTTATACCCTACTCTTTATCATTGGTACAGGAACTATGTAACGACCCAAGCCTAGGGTCTAGACATGACACGATGAATGTGAAGCCCAAAGGCAACCCAAACAAGCCTCTTAGAGTATCGTTTGCACCTCCTTGGTTGTGAAATATAAAACAAACATTTAAAAAATAATTCTAGGGGAATGGGTGTTTATGACTCACGCTATGGGGATAACTAGAGAAAAGGAACTTGCATGAATCACATAACAAGCAAGTAATAAGGGGAGGATAAGTAGGACTCATGCTATGGAAAAATAGGGACTTAGGACTTCCATCACTATCAATAGCGCCAAATAGTATCACATAAGGGATAGGGTCTAAGGGTTAAGTTTTCATGAAATCTCAACATCAAATTATAAGTACATAACGTAGTATCCAACAATACTTCTAAGCATGAATAGCACCGGGGCCAAGACATGTTCAAGGCTCACCCTCAAACTAGAAAGTAAAGTGGAATAAAGTCTCAATATAAGTAAGATAGAAACTGGTTATTGTCCCCAAAATAGAGGATTCACCAACTCTCTTCTTTCAATGATCCAAAGCTAACCACGTTGAGGATATCGATGAGTGTTGATCTCTGCATGGTTAAATCATGCAGGCATAGAAGTATGCGTCAGTACTTAAAATGTACTGATATGTAGGTATATAATGCATGACAAAAAAATAAAAAATGAAATGATTCATACTAAGTCTTGTGATAAAAATGATACATTTACAAAGACATTAGTAAGTTGTAGTCAAGCTAACATAAAGGATAACTTTATAAAGAATATAATAGGATGTATAAATGAACATAATCGAGAATAAGCAAGTTATATAAACTTGTCATATACATGTGGGTGATCATTTAGACATTTTACTCTCACCATGGAACATGCAATAATGCACATAAGAAATAAAGAACTTATCCTTACTTGAATGCATGATAGATAACATAAACTTAAATTAGTGAAAAATGCACGATGTCATACATAATTAAAGTAACAATATTCATGGGTGAACAATACATCACTTTACATAAAAGATCATATTATTATGCAAGAAACATTGATAATCATAATAGAGAACACGTTACACATTTGTAGACATCATCATGTACCTTTAGGAGAATACCATTTGAACTTGCGAAACAACGAATCATAGGAACTTTAAATCACCTTTAGACATAATATAAAGGAATCATTTAATTTATCATAAGAGGACTTCTTGGGAACATGAGGAGAACTTGAACATATGTGAGAGCAACCTTTAACCCACATAAATCATGTGAGTTAAGCCATGGAGTCTCGATATTTCCCCTACACCGGAAGAACGGGGGAAGTCACTTGCCAAGGCGATCTCCTAAGAGGACAAAGTGGATCCACTAAAGCCTTGCTATTGAGCAACCTCTATTATCGGTTGGTCTAGAAATCAACCTCTACGAGGGGGTGATTCCTATTTTCTATGGTGGCACACAGTTATGGGACAATGGGGTTCTACTAACGATCTCGCGCCTCTTCTAACGAGGAGCTTCCGCATCCATCCCAAGGTCCACTCTGTGCTAAATAAACTCTCACAGAATAACCGTAGGCATGAATCATGAAATTCATCAGTGGAGAGGTATTCTACTAACCCGTCCTATAAACATGTAGAACATTAATCATCATCATCATAAAGATATCTCCTACATCTTGGCTAAGCCTCTACTTCGGCTAGCATCGTAGTCTTGGCTAAGCCTCTACTATCGGCTAGCATCATCATCATATCCCTCTACTAATGGATCATCATTTCATTTCTCTCTACTAATGAATTATCATTTCATTTCCCTCTACTAACGAGTCATCATTTCATATCTCTCTACTAACGTGTGATCATAGTCTCATGATCATAACTAGATGGGAACTCACATTTATTTTATTCATTCATTCTTGACTCCAACGAGTTTAATTTAGTCACAAATAGCATATAGGGAGTATGGTCATGACATGCATAAGCTTGTACACAATAATATCGTAAAGAAGACCTTTCAATAATACATGGCTTTCATATCACTTCAACAAATTTCACAACATACTTGATATACCTCATCCTCCATCACATTCATGAACTAGCATACATATAATGAAACCTTTTCATCATTCATAAGAAACTTTTCATAAGTCAATAATAAACGTAGAATGTCTCATAAGCCTTCATTTCTCATTATTTAAACATCATACCTCAAGACATATAGTGAATATCGTCAATTTAAATATTCTTAAACAACCCATCACAATCGTACATATCATCTTTCAAAATATGGATATGAAAACATGAAATTCATCTCATACAATCCTCAATTTCATAGTATCTCATGGTATCACAATATTTATGGCTTTGAATATCATAAACTATCTCATCAAACCATCACATCATAATATCAAATAAAGGGCTTCATATCATTCATAACATTTATAACATTCTCATAAACTCATAGCATGCTTAATTTTACATCAACAATAACAACATTCATAAATCATATGTCCTACCATAAAGCCTTCATCACATAAGAGATTTGCCACATAACTTAGTCAAAATATGGTGGGTATATATATATTTAAGCTTTAAATCATGAAATTCCAAGTATAAAACATGAGAGGAGTATAAATAAAGTCATTTAAGAATCATTCAAAATAACCCACCAACATACTTGCAAAACCCCAATTTGGGTGTCATGAAAATCGTTCAAAAATTCATAATATTTTCAAAACTTTCAAGATGTCATAGCTTACAAGGCCTTAATGTAATAAGCATATCATAATTTCAATCATTAGTAGGAGCCCATGCATCAATAAATCAATAACCAATAATTTTCAACATGTTTCGTGCAATGGAGTGATAATAGAAAATACCCATAAAGTATTAGTCATTAGAATCAAGAAATTTGGTAAAACTAGTTTTGGGGCTCCATGGATGGAAGAACTCATGGATGAAAGACCCACATATCTTAAACTTGAGATTTTCTTGAAAGGTACTTGAAGAAGATTTGGGCTTCATTGGGTTCTTGAATTCCAACAAGAGTTCATGAATAAACTTGAGATTGAATGGAAGATTTAAGAAGATTGGAGAGGATTTTTGAGTGTATTTCTTTGAGTTATAGGGTATAAAATGGCTGAAAACGTCCAATTCTCGTCTATATAGGCATTGGTTTATTATCCAATTGCCCTTGAGTGAAAACAAAGGTTTTTCGGAATTGTTGAACTAGGCTGTGACAGGTCCACATCGCGGCCTTGTCGCAGACAACTACTGCTTTGCGAAATTTCACCGAAAAAATTATTTTTTGACAGGAGCAACTATACCTTATAGGTTACCGTTTCCCCACACAAATTTTCCCTCTGAATAAGAAAATGGAGTTGAATTTGCGAAATTCAGCATGAATTTTAAGATATTTAAAAAAATGCATTATAGGGTCTTTTCGAGTTACGTCGAGGGATGTCAAACTAGAAGGCTCCTTTTTGGGATGTAGTGTAGAAAATTAATCAAAGATTACATCTATGCTAATTAAAAATTTTGGTGATTTGGCATTAGGATACCATAGTCTGCATCCTTTCACCCCAGATATATCTCCAAGAAAAATATATGTTTTAGCTCTTTACTATAATTTTTTATCATTCACATGCATGTATGCAGGGTAACTAAAAAACTTTCAATTAAAATAATTACCAGGAGCACCTAATCATATATCCATCTGAGTTTTAAAATTCAAAGGTGCAAAAAGAGCACGATTGATAATATAACAAGTTGTGTAGATGCCCTCTGTCTAAAAATCATCTGTCAATCCAGCATGTGAAATCATGCAACTAGCTCTTTTCAAAAAAGTTCTATTCATCCTTTCTACAATACCATTTTGCGGAGGGTTCATTCTCACAGTACGACGTCGAGTAATTCCTTCATTTTACAAAATTCATTGAATTCTTTATTGTAAAATTTTAAGTCATTGTTTGTTCTAAACCGCTTGATTTATTTTCGTATTTTCTTCTCACTTAAAATTTTTCATTGTTTGAAAGTTAAGAAAATATATATATGTTTTCAAGAAATAAACCCAAACTTTTTTTTTAATAATCATCAATGAAAGTTAACATATATTTGGCATCACCTTTTGACGAAGTACGAGAAGGACTCCAAAGATCTGAATGAGTGTAGTCCAAAGTACCTTTTGTTTGATGAATTATGGGAGATTGAAAGATAACTCTTTTTGACTTTTTGAACACAAGTATTCGCAAAACTGCATGTTTTTGATAGTAGTTAAAAATATTATTTTCTCAGACTCATCAGCAGCTACACCATTTTTGACAGGGTCATCGTGTTGGCGCATTTTTATTTTTCTTATGATTTTTTAAATTTTTCAGCGTGTAGTACTCATAAATTGCATGACCTTTTAAAATAATACCTATTTTGTTTTTTTGTCTATGACGGCAAACTCTAAGTACCTCATATTTCTAGCTTCTTCTCTTTTCCTTCTAATTCAATATCTAAGTCTTCCTGAATTAATATGGCTTCCATGTTTCATTGCCACAATCCAAAATTCACACTTCGATCAAAATTTTCAACATAAGTTTTAATTATGATCAATTTTGGCTAGGGAAATAATTAGGTTAAATTCGATTTCAATATCAATCTGCTAAGATCAAAAATTCGAATATTGTGGAATATAGTCAAACAATATTATGATGACAATAACAAATTAAAGACGATAATAAGTTGATAATTATTGAGAATAATCAAAAATGGATGTGATTTTTTCCTTCTTAGATCGAATTATCGATCGGTTAATTCAATTAAATAGGGATTAGCACTCGATTTCGTCTCCAATCCGAAGAAAAAGAAATAAAGAGATTAGACAAGACAAACAGCAAAATTCGATCCAATTCATAATTAACAAAAATAAAAAAGGCACAAATTTAACGTGATTCAATCAATGTGACCTATGTCCACGAGCGGAATGAAGCAATATTACTTTATCAAGAAGAGTACACCATAGATCGAGTACAAAATACGAAATAAAATCATTATTCATTTTAAAGACTCCAAGAGTATTTATCTCATAAGATCACTCCAAAAAAATGGTTCACACTAGTTTTTTCTAACATTCAGACTCTCATAAAATACTCTAAGAGGGAAAAACAAAGGGAGAAAGCAATGAAAGGATTTTCTAAAGCTTCAAGGTATGTTTGAAGTGAAAGAACTCTCCTCTGTTTATATTGGATATTATTAGGCTCCAAGTTCCACTTGCTTACTAGATCTATATTTCAACCAAGCAAATTGAAATATGTCAATTACAAGAATGAGATGGATCCAACAGAGATTTAATTAGGTATGTATCTAATACAAATTTCAAGAATAATATTTTAATAACCAAAATGATAGCCACCTTACACCTAATTTATGCAGCATCATAACTCTCTTTAGAAAAGATAGCACTTTTTTCTTTCTCTAGCAAACAAAATCGACATACCAGGGGATTCCTTAAAGAAACAGTGTGCCAAATACATCATCATTAGTAATGACATAAGAATTGAAGTTTAGATCTCAAAACCACGTAGAACTATTTTTATATTACATATGTAATGTCTAAGTTAAAGATTTGCACATGAAATTTATAAGGATTTCTTCAACATATCGTATTCATGTATTGTAGTTTATGTAACGAGGTTTTTGAACAGAATTTTGATAGGCGAGAGGTGTAAGCACTGCAAGGTGTGAAAGGATCTCGTACTAAACAAAACGACTTTCACTTTTCATAACAAAAATGAAAGAAAGTCAACATATTCCTGAAATTGCGATCAGTCTCGCTACCTCTTTAGTTGCCGCCCCTTGCTCATTCGCAATTACTATCACAAGAAAGTCACCAAGTTAATTGGGCTTTAGAGAATGAGATACATTACAGTAATTAGAGGCAAAGTCAGAATTTGAAACTTATAAATTTGGAATTCTAATTTTTATAGAATATCTCGTACAGTATAAAATAAAAATAGTCAGCACACAATTACCAACCCAGGTCTTAATCATCTCAATAATTTTATATTTATTTCTATTCAACCAAAATATATAATCATTTTTTGGTTTAATCTAAAAGGGAAACTATGAATTTCATTTTTTAATAATTAAAAACACATAAAATTAATTAAATAAAATCAAGATTGTTCATCAATTCTTTTAATTTTATTTCATCTAAATATCGAGCAATTTAATTTTAACGAAACTAATGGGACATTCACCAATAAACTCAAACTGACTTACGTTAAACCAAGGTTGTTAAGTCCAAGAATTCAATGATGTGCATCTGTTTCGGCCATCCAGTTTGACTTTTGTTTTAGTAGTAAAATAGATATACGCGGGTTCAATATTTATTATTTTATGTCTCAATTTATATAATATAGATAGAATTTAGAAAATTAATTAAATTTTAATATAATTTCTAAATATTTTAAATTATTTATTATTGTAAATATAGTATCTTTTTACGTAATTGTTAAATAGTCTTATTTAAATTATTTATTATTGTGAATTATACTATCTTTTTACGTAGTTGTTAAATAGTATGTGTTACTCCTCTTGTCTCAATTTATGTGGCACTGATAACTTTCAAAAAGTTTTATCTGCCTTTTAATTTTTAACTTTTTAATTATTGTGATCTATATTACGTTTACGTCATTTTTAAATAACATATGTTATTCATCTATCCCTATTTATGCTACACTAATTCGAGTGTTAACTAAATTTTTTTATAGATCTTTTGAATATTTTAAGTTGTTAATTCTTGTGATTTTGTAGTATTTTTTTAATTTCATTTTCATATGTAGATATATTACTATTGTTAATAATCTAGATATACAATACTTTTTACACAGTTTTCTAATTAAATAATACATGTTACTTCTTTTGTCTCATTTTATGTGCCATCAATAGATTAATTTCAATAATCAATTGAATTTTTATTTGTTTTTGAAATATCTTAAGTTGTCAGTTGTTATGATTTATAGTATTTTTTTCCATTCTTTTATGTGACATATTTTAAAAACTATTTAAAATTATCAATTATCATGATTAGAAGTATTTTTTTATGTATCTTTTTTTAAAAAAAATATACAAAGCACTAAAAATAAGACTAACAAATCAAAATGTAAGAACTATAGAGAAAGTATAGATGTACCCTCAAACTACTCAGTAGCCATGTCGACCTACTGCTTGCTTGGCAGCTTGAAATCCTTCAATTACGTAAATTTTTTAATTTGACTTGTAAATAATTTAAAATAAAATAGTTATGAACAATCACTTAATAATATTATGTCACTATTTTGAAATCACCAATAAAATATATAAAGAAAGATTAAAAAATGAGGCAACAAACTAATCAACCTCCTTAAATTAGGAAGAGTTAAAATATTTTAAGGCTATAATGAGAGTTGAACACAGGACCTCTAATACATATAAATTCAGCCAAAATAGTTGTTTGCATCACTTATTGAAAAATGATAAAATATGTACCGACGTCGAATTGCCTCTACTAAAATAAGAGAATGTGATCTTCTTTGCTGAGACTCCCTAGAATCATATCACTATGTAAAATAATTTTTTTTAATATAAAATTATTATGCATCTGACATTTATTGAATATATTGTTATTATATGTATCTAATTGTAGATTGACTATCAAAATTTCCTAGCAAATGGGGTCTATTAAAGAGCAAAGTATTACACTCTAGTTTCCATTCATTGTTCTCTATTTTTTTCAAAAACAAAAAATATTTTAAAATCTTTGATTCAAAATAAAGAAATTTTTCTATACATTCTTAAAAACGAAAACGACTTTAACAATTGAAGATGACTCTGCAAAAAGACCCCAGAAGGAGAAAAATTAGGGAGACTTCCATTTGAGTAACACGAAGTCAACAAAAGAAACAGGAAGAACCAAAATGGGGTCGGTTTAGTTGGAGACTATAAAGACCAAGAAGCATGTAGAAATTCCTCAAGAAAAAAATACTTACCCCTTACCCCTTATCAACCGTAGAAGAAAATAGTTGGTTGATTTCTTTTTCCACAACTAACTGTGTAATATATATATATATATAAGTTATGAAATTTTTGTAGAATGCATGCACTCAATATTTATTTATAAATTTATATAATTAAAGATATTTTAATATAAATATCTAATAAATATTATTAATATTAATATATTTTAAATAGTAATGATTAAATGATTTTAAAATTTTGCTTCAAAATAAATTATAATATACATTTGTGTGTTGGTAGATCGTATCTTTTTTTGTGTTTGTGCAAATCTAATGTGAAAAGATTCATTAAGTTGTTCTTAATTAAAATATTTGTTGTCATTGATCGCTGATTTTTTAATTTAAAATAGTTATAAAATATAAATAAATATTACTCGCACTAAAATAACAATGCAATAATTGAAGGATATGAATGGAAAAGGATTACTTATATAAAAAAATATCTTTAGGTTAATTAGTAGCTTTTTAGGGGGGGGGGGGGGGGTTTATTACCATTCATAGTATAATCACTTTTAATATTTAAAATTATCCACTTTGGTCTCCTCATCATTCTTTTTTCTCCTTCTCTATCTAGCCTTTTTTTTCCGATCCATCTAATCTCATCGAAGATGGTTTCTCCGGTGAACAATAATTCTTACTTTCACATTATCACCTAATAGATCCAACAATAACAAACAGCATAACAATTAAATAAAAAAAAATTATCAAATTTTAACGAAAATTATAAACTTTAGCAAGTTGTGTGTTTCTAGAGAAGACAAGGAAGACATGAATAGGTGTTGTATGATGCAAGTAGTGGTGAATGCACCCAAAAAATTGGAGAGAATGGTGATTCTTTTGTGCATGGGTAAATTGCATTGTGATTATTTTTTTGGTTGATTGGATCTACTGGTCATTTGATAATGTCTGAAAATTATGATTTACATAAGAAAAGGAGGTGAAACTTTGAAAGGTATTACAGTTGTATTAAAATTATATTAAATATAAATAATAGTTGTAATACAATTTGAATTCAATATTATATATTGTTATGAATTTGATTATTGTTATTCTAATAAATATAATATATTTTTAACAATGTAAATAAATTTAAATAGTACATAATATTTGAAATCCATACATAATACCTATAATACATATGTATAAAAAATGTTTTAGTTATATTTTCTCAACGTGCATTAGAACATACCTATAATATATACAATATATTGAACTTAAAATATATTATAATTATTTTTTATTTTTTTTTACTAATAGTGCTAAAATATGTTATCATATCAAAAATATTTTAGTTATATATTCATCACGTGTATTATTGAAACGTACCTATAGTATATATAAATATATTAATTAAATTCAAAATATATTATAATTATCATTTTTATTTATTTATTTTATTAATAATGTCAAAAATATTATGCGTGAATTTCAAATAATTGAGCATTATTTAAATTAATTTATATGATAATACAAATTTAATACATAAAAAATTTTGTGACGGCAGTTGGAGAAAACTACAAAAATTAATGGAAGAGAGAGAAGTATTACAGAGTCAATGAAAGAGAGATAAAGAAAAAGAGTATTTCATTCTTCATTTAGTATTTCAGCTATAAAAAAGATAATGTTATTTTGGACAAAAGCAAAACTTATACAGAAATTTATAACTAATGCTATATAATATATTATTTAAATAGCTGATCCAATTGAAAGCTAAAGATTATAATTATAGTTAGTCTCATAATTTCGAAAAATTATATATCAATTTAAAATAAAGTAATATAAAAAATAATCTTTAATTTTATTTATAAAAATATCCCTGCTGAAGCAGACATATCAATAAAGATGTGTCTACTTTATCCCAACTCCCTCTTATATAATAAGAGAACATACATAATTGTGAGTGGGGGTATTCACAAAACAGTTTGGATTAGTTATTGACTAAAATCAAAAATAAATTAATTTACTCAGTTTCTAAATTATTTAAATCAAACCAAATCAAATAGAATATATATTTGTAGCTTCGATTGTTATCGGCTTGGATTTAGTTATTCAATTATTATTCATACACGATTAAAAAAAGATTCATTCAAAAAGAAATAAAGCTACTAACATTCAATACTTTTGATCAAAATTTATTGTGAATAAAACTCTAAAATTACTGCTTTTGGCCTAGACGAGAAGAGTAGTGACATTTTCAGCCTACTAAGAATTGTCGTAGGCATCCATTTAAGAAAAAATTATGTAACTTGTCAAAAATCCTAATTTATTTATTAAATTCAATTATGCTTTAAAAATATTATTAATTACAGCTATATTATAATCAAAAGGTAAATTAAAGTTATCCTAATCTATTTTTTCTTCTCAACTTATTGACACATTTTTTGTTAAGAAATAAGTAAACACACCACATTTTCATCATTCCCACTCCTCTCTCTATCCATCTTTATCTTCCCGCTTTTCTTTCTTCCTTAATTTTTTTTTTCAAAACTATGAGATTTCATTACTAATAGAGTTTCATTGATTCAGGTAACAAATTTTTATCGTATATAATGTATGATTTTAATTTTTTTGGTATATTATTTTTATTTTATGTACATATTTACGCTTGTTTATCAGTTTTTATTTTCACTCAGAATTTTGATAAAGGGAAGGTTGTTTCTTTCAATATAATGTCTAATTCAAGGAGGATTACGAGAGGTATACCGTGTAATCTTCTATTTTTGGGAGATTTTTTCTGTTTTGATCTTTATATTATTCAAGGATTGATGGATAATATAAGCTTTGTGTCTAGAATGACCGAGGAGAGGAGATCAAAGAATATACAAGATCCAATATGAATGCAAACTATTAATCAAGCTCAGAATAATAGAACAAACAACGAGTTTGAAGATATTTATGAAGATCATAATGAAGAAGAATAAATTGTCCCGATCCAAAAATGATTGTGATGGCACCTGTCTAATCCACCAAGATAACTAAGCCTAAACCTGCTTAATTAATACATAATACTAAAAGCGAAAGAAATAAAGTCTAAAAAATAGGACAAGCACTAGAATACCAAATCTATAAATCATCCTAAGACTGGTGTCACATGTACAAGTATCTAATACAGAATACTGTCGAAAAGAAATACAGGTCTGAGTCTCAGTCCTCAAATAGAACACAAGAGATGTTGAAAAGACTTCGAGAGTCTTCCAAAGATAGACAAGTTGCTAGCTCTTGAATATCCACAAGTTCGGTTCGTCAAAGAAGGAAGCTAAATCAAGTGAAATCGAGCTCACAACCTACACAAGAGTGTAGAAGCAAGGGTGGGTACCAAACAATAGACACTCAGCAAGAAGATCTAACCACAAGTAAAGAATACAGAATAAAATACTCCTTCCACACATACCATTAATTACACACCTGCACTCAAAAAAGTCTTATCACAACAACAACTGCATATATGTATAAAGGAACCATAAAACAATTATTCCCAACAACTATCACAAGGTATAGATTAGATATTCAATAATGTCTGAATATACAGTTCTATTATTATTTCGCCCCAGCACACGCAAGCATACATGGTCTCACAAATAATATAGTGACCCTGATTAAGGAGTCGGGTTGCCGAACAGAAGGAATTTAAATGATATCAGCAACTAATCCAAGCTATCACGTTTGAAGTGCTTTTAGTAAAAAGTTGTGGAGATTTGTGTAAATAAATTAAATGACTAAATTTCTTCTAAATTAGTTTTGATTTTTTATTATCAAGATATCAGTTAAAGATCAATTCTAGGATTGTAGCCTTAATGACTCCGTTCAGTCTTAACAATTTCACCAATGCCTGGTTTCCTAATTACTGATTTACAGGGTTTAAATTACCTGAACAGGGTTGCACGCCTCTGTCGGCCTACCATTATTGACTGCCTAATTAGATCATTGAGCGGGGATAGACAAACCAATAAAAATGCATTAATATTATCTTCCCGTATTATAAATCGAGCTAGGTGCAAGGATAGTTGCCACAGGTCTCCCTTACACAAATCAATCTAGTTTCCTAGTTGAACAAGCTCCATATACTATTGTGTTCTATTCACTCCAATATCTCTGGAATTTAGAGTGAACAACTAATTTACCACCTAATTGGCCAGATTATGCAGTATCGATAAAATTAATACAATAATAATCAAAAGAAACCATTCATAAATGTCAAAACTTAAGAATTAAACATCATATGTGGCTACAACCTTACAATATAGGGACTTAGCCGCTCATAGTCAATACGTACACTATGAATGACCTAATAAACATTAAAAATCAAGAAATATAGATTAAACTAACCAAAATACCCTTAGAAAAGGGTTCTTCATCGTCTCTCTCTCTCTCCCTCTCTCCCTCTCTCTCTCTCTCTCTCTCTCTCTCTCTCTCTCTCTCTCTCTCTTTCTCTCTCTCTGTTCTTGCATAAAAACCAATCTGAAAATCTAAAGTCTCTGATAGAATATAATTAGAAATCTCATCACTCGAAATTCACTTCGCATCATCGAGTTTGCGATGCGAACCCCTTATTTTCACTGGGTTTTCGCTTATTTTGCTAACTAGACAAATTTTTCTCATTATTTGCACAAGTCCGCGACGCAAACTATGCCCAATTTTCTGCTTTGTGTCTTTTTTCTTCATTTTTCAGCTTTCGCAACTTTATCCCAAGTCTGCGATACCAACTTTGGTCATTTTGCTTCTTTCGCGATTCTTATCTTCTAAATCCTGAGCTTTGTTCTTCCTTCAAATCTAGGTTAACTCCGAACTTTCACCATTTGGGAAAAAACCTGCAAAAATACAACCAAACAGTGTGTTTGGCCTTGTTTAGCAAAATAAGAGAAAAACAAACTAAAATATCTAGACTCTATTAATTTACTCTCTAACTCGGCTTTATTTATAGGTATTTTTAGCCAATTCGGTGTATAAATATGCCTAAGATCACCATTCCACACTTAAAGTTTTATCCTTCCTCGAAAAAATCAAGACACATGCATGGAACTCCCTACGATATTATGTAAAACGAACATCATATGACCGGACCTTTTGAACCATAGCGAACAATTCTCGAGACTCCTGGCAAAATCCACTCACTCCTAGCACTCATGTATACATGCGGACTCATGCAGAATATTTAACAGCTTGTCTATGTACTGACCTTTGATGATCATGTGCCCTTATCGAGAAGAATTACACATGCACACTGCTAATAACCTAGACATAAGATTAAACATGGGTACACAAACAACTCTTTCTCCGAAAAGATGCTTCATGTTGCTTCTAGGTCCCATAGGCTTGCCCGTAATGTATGACTTAAACTTAGTTGGAATCTTCCTTAAAGGATCACACAGGTCTTTGATTCGATTGTAATGGAGGTTGTGGGCTGGTGGGATACTTTTATGGATATGGCTAACAAGGCTCAACTCCCAAGTGCTCCTAGCTTATACTCCACTTCTCCTATTTTATCACTTTCAATATTCCCTAACTTGACACCCTTTGTTAATTGCTTACTATATAGGACTTTAGATGCTCCATACTATTTACAAAAGATTCATTCTTATAGACAAAATAGAAATAATAAAAAGAAAAAAAACAAAAAAAAATATATATATATATATATATATATATATATATATATATATATATATAAATTTATTTTTATGTATGTATACATAT
>JAOTQR010000086.1:17797512-17834888 GCA_025774065.1 Solanum ossicruentum | reverse complement strand
TGAATGATGGACCCCAAATACTTAAAGTTTTCCCTCTTGGGGATAGGTTGAGTGGCAAGCCTCACATCAGAGTTCGCTTCATCCCTCTCAACACTGAATTTGCATTCCAAGTATTCAGTTTTGGTCCTGCGGTTGTAGCACATACATAAAAAGAAATTCTGAAGTTGTAATTCAAGGAGAATGAATAGTAGTAACTCCTCTGCTTCTTCGTCATGTGGGGATTTTCTTGAACAGAGTGTTGATTTATGTGTGAACGAAAATGGGAACATTTTGGAAAAACATTTGTATCAATCAGGGATAAATGTGAACGAAATAGATTGTAATGAAAATATGATTTCATTTTCACTGGACAAATTTGATAGTTTGTGCCAAAGAAAATTTTTGGAGCATTCAAGGAGAGACTGCTACTTGCCCTTTTCTTATGTTAAGAATTGGTTAAAATGTCCTGCATATTGAAAAAAACACAGGTTGAAAATAGCTTTGATGGGTTAAAAGGGTAGCCCTTACGGCTTAAAAATGCTATGGTAGTTCTTTGGAAGAACTCACAGATCCAATAAGATCAATGAAACTCTTGATACCACTATTGATTTTTTTAAAGGATTAATGGGGAAGCAAAAAAGGGTTGAAAACGTTTCTCAATGGATTGAAATGACTTTCAATAACTTTGAATAATTTTATTAAGTGCTGGGAGGGAATTTAAATAACCAACATGAACACAAAATCTACATAATTTAAAATTTAAAGTAACCTAAAATATATCAACAATTCAAATAACCTAACTGAGATTCAAAATTCAAATTAATTTAAACGAAACAACTTATTTTGCTAAAAACTAGTCCAGTAACTAAAAGCAAATTTCAACACCTATATTTGAGACATCATGTCAGTTCTGTTACCATTTTTTCAGTAACATCAAATTGCACCTCTAAATTCAAGTGGTATTTTATGTCAATTTTGGTTCAAGACTGTTTTTGCTGCATTTATCCAAGGGTGGTCAGATGAACACCCTTCGTTGGTAAACTTTTTCAAATATATAGGTTAAATATAGATATACATTTTAATTTTTGAACACCCTTGATACAAAAATCACCACCCTTGTTCTAAAAGTATGAATACCCTTGACGAAAATGCTGCTCCGCCACTGGTGGGCTAGTGTGGGAAGAGACGAGTTGGTACTGTTTTGTTGTTTCATTATAGTTAAGTCTGTAATTCTACTTATTTGATGAGTATTAACACACTGATAATGATCGACAGCATTTGCACGATGATGAGTGGGGCAGGCCACGCACAAAGTTTGTTCCATAAAGCATTTAGAGCTCTGTAATAATCTTGGAAGGAAGACAATTAAATTCTTCCTGTGTATCCCCAGCGAGTTGATTTCTGCTTTTGAATTCCTCCTTAGGTACTTCAACTTGTTAATTTCTGTTTGGACTAATTTTTCTCAAAATAATTTTGGAGATGTCCTTGGAAATCTCACTGTTGGTGGCTTTTGATATGATTATGGACTGTGGTATCTAATTTTTGCTTGATGTTTTGGTCTCTGTGCGTGCGTGTGTGTTGTCCTGATGAAGATTCATTTTGATCTGTGGCTTGTGAGGAATAAGAGGTTGTTGATGCTTTCTTAATGTTACTTTCTCCAGAAAAGAAGAAGAGTGAGATCTGTGCTTCTATAGAAAAACATTGATAATTATTTGGGGAAGTGTTGTTCATATGCTAGCAGTACATACCGGTTGTTGAACTGGTTGGTTTGTAAATTAAACTTTATCTTCAGTTCATCGGATCTCTTTTATGTTCTGGTCACTTAAAATACAAGTTAGTGAAACTCCAGCGTCCTCCGATTTAAAGGGCGTCAGAAGGTTCAAAAATTGCTGGGACTTCTTCTGTGAGCAATTTGGAAAAAGAAGCTTCGCGTTCTAGAGGAAGTTCTTTATATTCATAAGAAATAGAGTGAGGTACTTCAACTGGCACATCTCACTTCAAGAAATAAACTTTGAGGCAATTCAACCCAAGCTTGATCCTTATGTTTAAAAACAGTATCTATATTACATTTGTAATAGAGAAAAGGCTCATACAAAAACAATTCAGGAGGGATTACACTCATTCCCAGCTGATTTTGCAGCAACAAACATACCAGATGAGAAATAGTAGCACCCTAGGTCTCATAGCAGAACAGGAGATGAACTTAGGGTCGTAGTGCTCGTCTGCTTGGTGATGTGTTCATGCCATTCATTTCATTTTAAAAACGCTATCAGGTCCAAGTGAACCAAAATCAGAAACAACTGTCGTCTTCTACATGTGGACTGTTGGCAGGAGAATCCATAACACTTCCGAAAACAAATTGAATAGCATAGATAATGAGTACCATTTCTTAAGCAACTTAAGTCACCCTGAAACAACAAATTTGATGTGAAAATGTGGCCGCTGTCCCAGCACTGATTCAGCATTCAATTTTGCAACCTTTTGGATTGGGTGGGATCAGATGTAATGTGTCACAATGGATAAGCATAAAACAAAGAGAATGGAACCTACAATGGTTAATGGTGACGTGAAATATTGTCACTGTACAATATGTAGATTGTCACTGTAAAGATATGACCATAATTTGAGAAACATATAGATATGTAGATTGAATTAAAGTACAAACAATTTTCAAATTAGAGGCAGTTTTGTAAATTTTACTTGTAATTTACTTCTATTATGTATTTTTATGAGTTACCACTTTATAGAATACTTGAATAAATACATGTTCCACAACATTTTGAAAAATGAAAATAAAAAGAAGGGAAGTGTCTATTTATCTATATATAGTTTGAAAGAATCTAAAGTCCTTTTCCTTGATGTTCGATTAAGTCAAACAAAAGGAATCAAAGACAAAACATATCTTTCCAAACCAAAGACTTTTGCAACTTTATACAACTCAGGAAAGACGAAGTCATAATTTTAACTATACGAATTTTTAACTTTACAACTATAATTCCAAATTTTAACAATTAAATTCTAAACTTACTATTAATATGTATATAACAATAAAAAAATTTAATATAAATATATTATTTAAATAAAAATTATTGAATTCAAATATATTCGTACCCAAATCCGTCCCCAATATATAAGTCAGTCAAACTGTTGGTGATCACATACGATAGTGGGCCTTTGTCCACCGACGTAATTATCTTCTACTAGTATTTTGCGGCCTTCATGCAATCTTTTTGCATGGCCAATTATTTTCCTAATAAAATAACAATGCCATATGAAAAAGGATTGTGACAGGTACCCACACACCAGGCCTAATTAATGGCCATTACAAGTAAAAAAGAAAATATCCAACATGAAAGTCACATTGAGAATTCGAAATATATTGTTTCAATAGCCCTCCTCTAATAATGTTCTTTATTGTCTTAATTTATGTGTTATTTTTTTTATTTAGTCTTAAATAAATTCTCCTTATGGGTTTTCAAACGAGGGTTTCATGAAACAGTCTCTCTACCTCTATGAGATAGTGATAAAGTCTGTGTATATTCTACTATCTCTAGACTCTACTTGTGGAATAAAACTGAATACGTTGTTATTGTATTTAGTCTTAAATAGAATAACATCTTTAAATGTATATACTTATGGTTGTACTTGTAGTTGAAGGATATGAAATGCAAAGAGCTGTAGTAGTAGTAGTTGTAGGAGATAGAAGGGAAAGAATTGAAGAGTGTATTTTTTCTTCAATAGATAAAAGTGATCGGTGAAGTTCGCCAGAGCAGGCATGCAGGCCACCTACATAACCACGTGGAGGAAGATAACAATAGAATTATAACTGAAATGACTAAAATGCCCTAATCAATAATAAAATTAATCAAAAAAAAGCAGACATGTTGATACCACACAACTTACTCAATCTTCTAATATAGTACTTATAAGTTAGAAATTAAATCATAAGCTTTCTATTGTAGCTTAATTACTTATATTGGTTGCGTTAAACTTTTAATTCTTCATGAAGTATAGAGTTCATAATTAAATACGTATAAATATTTAATGAATTTCTTATTACATATATACATTTGGACAAAAACTACTCAAATCCATAAGTTGCATTGTGGAATATACTCCACTCCAAAACTTTCGATATGTATATTATAAATACATACATATAAAAAAGACACTAAAATTTTAACAAATACTTAATTTTGAATATCACAACAACAGACCCAGTAGACTTTCATAAATGAAGTTTGTAAAGGATTAAAACGTATGAGAAATTAAGATCCATTAATCCTAGTTACTCACACTCCATCATCATAAGGAAAAGAAGTTGAATCTAACCATTCTTCTCCAGTAATAAACTCCGATACTGTAAAATTGGCAGCATCATCATAGTCCATTATGTGATAACCGGACCACGTAACTCGATTATCGAGCTCTGATGCGGGCCCACTGTTTTCGTATTCTCCGTAGTATAACGTATCCAAACTTTGATTTCCCGACCATTCTTTCCATCCCTCCGGGTTAATAAAACCGTCGATATACGATTCGAGGTATACAGTACGAGAATAGTCTCTCCACGGTCTGCCTAGGTAACTATTGATCGTACTAGAATTAGAGTACAAATCCTCTGTGGCTAAAATGGAACAATTTTGTATCGAAATGCCAGTGTACTCATCGGGTGAATCGCGTGATTGAGCTGTAATAACGGTGAATTGACCAGGCATTGGCAACCTTGACACAATGTTACATCCTTGGAAGACAACAGCTGCGTTTCCGAAAATGTAATCTACTGTCCCGTAGATGTCGCATTCGCGGTAAAATTGACGGAATGAGTGGACATATAAAGTGTC
Organism: Solanum ossicruentum; assembly: GCA_025774065.1. Taxonomy (NCBI): domain Eukaryota; kingdom Viridiplantae; phylum Streptophyta; class Magnoliopsida; order Solanales; family Solanaceae; genus Solanum; species Solanum ossicruentum. The sequence goes on along the minus strand of JAOTQR010000086.1, from coordinate 17,830,065 downwards.
TTGGTAACCGGTTATGGTGCACCTGTAGACGGCAGCTAAGTCTGCATTGATACGAAGAGCAACTGCTTGGTGCTTCTCGGGTCCTGCTGTGTTCTCAAATGTAATGTCACGAGCTAAGAACCCGTCACCGGATACAGCTGAAAAATCAATCAAAGATCAAATAAGGTCACATATATGATCAAAAAAGGGAAGGCTGCAGTGAAATAGTCAGTACTACTTCATCCTTCATTACAATCTCGAGTTTGAAGGTAGGGGGTTGAAATCCAAGGAGGCAAATACTATGCGACACAATTGACTCAGAACCCTTCAAACTAACTAAGCCATCTGGAAGAGCTATTGGGGCGCTGTCGTTATTAGGGGCGGGGGGTTAAGGGAGCGTTTTACCTCCTAAAGTGAGATTTTTCAAAGACGAATTCATATTTAGTCAAGGAGAGAAAGACGAATGTACCAACAGTGGCAGATCTGAATGTAGTCCAACCATCACCAACACTTCTATTACCAGTAATCACAGTAACATCCCTTCCATCTCCAAGTAGAACAATGTTAGGTTTCCAACTTGGAATCTCAACATTTTCTTGATAAACCCCTTTTTTTATATATATAAAAATCCTATCATAACTGTTATTCGGGGCGAAATCAATAGCTTCAGTTATGGTACTGAAGCTTCCACTTCCATCAGCTGCCACTGTAAACGTCAAATCATCATTCTGATCATAATCATCATCGCTCTGCAATATGCGCCTGTCTCTCCGAGACAGCCACATTGGCTCGCCAGCTGACAACAGCCGGCGATGCCTATCTCCATTCCTCTGTTTCTTAAACAGAGTACTCTGTTTTCCCCCCTGTTTTTTAATAGAGTACTTTGAGAGCATGGACAACGAGTTACTAACATGTTCATAAGTACTTCCCAGACTGTTAATCAACGTAGGTTTCAACGATCCGGTGCTCGAACCAAGTCCTTCCAAACAAGTAGCTTTGTTTGTCAGTGCTGCACTGAGAAACGTCTTTGCATCAGCTAAATGTTTGGAGTTAGCTGACGCAGTATTGATCCGAGAGACGGATTTTTTCAACGAAGATATTGTAATTTGATGGAGTTCTTTGCAATCTTGAACAATACCTTTTTGTTTTTCGACAAGATTTGAACCTCCAGCAGAGGAGAAGAGAGTTGTGAGTTTTCCTGTTTCTGATAAGGCTGTTTGAAGAGATTGTAGGAGAATGTTCAAGATGTTTGGGCTGATGTTAATGGAGATTGACAACTTGTTCGTGTTGAAACATGATTTTGGATATGGAGTGGAATTGCACAAGGATTTTAGAGAAGAAGTGTGATTAGTGTACAAATTTGATGAAGAATTAAGAGCACAACTTGATGATATGAAAGGTGTTGAGCATATTAAGAGCAAGAGAAATTTGGTAGTCATAAAAGAGGAGTCCATCATGACTAACTTGGGAACGAAGTGAAATGCTCCAAGATTTTTTCACTTCTTATTATATAAATAAAGTGTATATTTTTTCCACTCTGAAAGTACAATTTTTTTAAAATTCCAAATACATCACTGTACTTTCAAATATATTACTGGATGTATGGATTCTCGAGATAAGAGGACCCTCCAAATCGATTGCATCCTACGAGTGAATCGAAAATTGGATCGATATTGGATCTCGACTTCCAGATACATTAGCAAACATCAGATTTATAATAGAGGAATGCATCAGAGAGGATAGGACGTCCAGATCCATAGGAAAGAAATGTATCCAAAAGGAAATTTATATATCCAATTATATATATATATAAAAATATTTTTATAGTTTTAACCTCTTTTAATTAAAATTCTGAATTTTCGTATAAAAGAGAGAAATTTTTGTTGGTAATGATCTTTTTCTTATGCTGACGAGAATCTTTCATGTCCGGAAGAACTTATTATTATTTTTTTTTTTGAGACATTTGGACAGTAGTAAAGGTGCAGATAATGATTTAATTTTTTTAATTTTGTTCGAGAATTACTGTCTTTCACTTGTGATTTCAAGACATATAACACCAAAAATTTAGATTAAAAAAGGATGGAAGATGCTACTGCCATTTTGTTTTATTTTATTTTTCCAATTTGATATTTTATTATATATAACGAGGGGTTATTTCATATGGAAATAAGAATAATAATTTTTTAAAAAAATCATATTTAAAGCTAAAGTTGAATTTCAAACCACAAAAAGTGCTCCAAATTTATTTTTTAATTTATTTGTGAATTTCAAATAAAATACTCCGTTATCTTGTTTATAAAAAAAAATCATGTGAAAAATATTTAAATTCTATGAGGAGACCCCTACTTAATTCCGTCGGTGTTACTGTTTTACTTTAGTTTTTAGTTTTAAGATTTTATGGCTGATTTTGAACATGTCGCTGAATACTAGGACACCCTCACGACCAACACATGCACGCCACGGCTCATGGTGCAGCGAATAGAGTTATTCCTTTCTTAATCAAAAGTCTTGAATTTTCACTTTAAAAATAGAAAACTTCATGATAAGAAGTGTTCCTCTCGAAATAAGACCATACATGATATGAATTCAAATATAGTTAGACTACAATATGAACACCAACAAAAAAAACCAGTCCATGTAATAAAATTTTTGAGAATTTTAAACAAGCAGTAGAAGAATTTGACAGGTCAAGGTAAAAACACTTTCACGTGAATCTTTTGTCTGAATTTCAATACGGAAATAATTTCAATTTTAACTTTATGGGACTCTACTCCAACTTGGCAAGTTGCCAAACTTCTTTTCAATTTATTGCTTACTAGAAAATTGCTCCAAATCAAAGTTGTAAAAAATAAAATAATACAACAAATAAAGAATCTTATGTCAATTATATTACTCCATTTGACAATAATAATATAATTATCATTATTTTATGTTTATTCTTAATAATAAAATAATAAATTTTTAATCAGCACTTTGTATAATTATTATTAAAGTCTTTAACAATTCTGAATACAATGACATTAACTCAATTATCAATTTTTAGTTGTTACACAAATTATATACAAATTAATATTTTTAAAGTGAAATAGTACGCAAAGCCAATCGCCGTTAAATAATACTTTAAATTCCGAAAAAATAAAATAAAATCATGATTGTTAAAATCTTTTCATTTCATAGTTAAGGTATTTAAGGAACAAAAAACATACTTTTGACAGCTCAAATAAAACATAGCAGGAGAATCTTAGTAAATCAGTTGGTTGATTACCTAAACTTTCACCTTGTTGTTGAGCATTCGATTCCCGACATTGTAATCCCCTTCCCCTGCCCCCAATTTTTTTAAAAAATAAAAATAATAAAATAAAACATAGTAGTAGACTAATAGAGGGCAAAATGGTTCAAAACACAAATTTACAATAACTAAAATTATTGTTACATATTTTAATTTTACAAATAAAAAGACTCACTCTAGTATGTAATAAGAGCTTGTTTTGAACCATTTTCCCTAATAATAATATACTAAAAAGAATTTTTAAAAAACCCAAAATTGAATTAGTAAAATATAATAACTAGTGAAATAATTTCCTCCAAATTAAAAATCCACCAAGTTCAATGCATTTCATTGGCTCCATAAATACATGTACCTACAAATTATAAAATATTTATATTTTGTTAATTGTGAATCTAATTATTATTTTCTGTTAACTTATGATTATTATAGAAATCTATGAACTTTAAACTTGGATCTATATCAGCACAATGGTCTTGTATTATTGTAAAGAGTCGATCTATGTTTTAAACATAGGGGTCAGGCTATGTACATTCGGCCCTTTCTTTCTCCGCAATTGGCGGGAGCCTTTGAGACAATGGGGTAATGTTGTTGTTGTTGGTCTTGTATTATTGTAAGAAATATGCAAATAGACCATGTGCCAATCCTTCAAGTTTCTACTTGATTTACCAATTATTTTGGATTATTGATGACTCTGAATTTTAGTGTTAATAATGGTTCTGCTTGACAGATTTTTTCTAAAGACAAATTATATCATACTAAATTTTTGTTTATTTTATTGTGCATATAGCAACATTTAAAATTTTCAAATTGGCTCAATTATCTGTATCAGTGTTTTAAAACGTAGGGTTGTGAGGTGAAACATTTTATATAGTATGGGATGAGATGCAAGTTTCGAGACATGGAACAGAAGTCTCATGGATCTAGAGGTATATATCTTAAATTTTATAATTTTATTACTAAGAAAATAAACAAATTAAATTTTTTAATAATTTTGTAAATAAGTTTAAATAAATCATCGGTAGTACATAAAAAAATATTGCAATTGTTATTTGAGAAAGGTAACAACCAATGATTCAAATTGATTTCAATTGAATTATTCTCCCATGATTTTCATCTAATTGCATGATTTTAGCTCAAATGCTCATGAACTCAGACACGACCCTAATTTCCTACGATAAGGTTATGATTTTCATGAACATGATATTTAATATAGAACTATGTTTTGATGACGATGATGATGATATGATGATGAGGGTGACTTCAGACTGTAACGCTTATAAAATGATGATAAGATGGGGAGTATACTCATACTATAATAAGCAAAGATATGTAGATGGACTATTCCTATGATATGAAATGTTTTTATGAAGTTATGATGCCTATTAATTTTACAAGCTATGAAAGTATGATTTTAATAAAGTATGAATTATGTTGAAAGCTATGTATATGCATAATTATTTATTCCGTGCGATTTGACTTCGCATCAAATGTTGTGTGAGGAGGGCTATCCTTAAAGGTTCTTACATATATAAATCCTCAACTCTCATAACTACGTGCCATCGTAGGATTATGAATGTGCCTATAAGGCTAGCTAATGGATCCCTATAACATTATGTTCATGTCATACTCACCGTGCTAGAATAGAGCCTAAAGGGTGGGATCTTTATGTGTACATGATTTTCACAGTACTAGGATAAAGTCTATAGGGTGAGGGTCGAGTCTACCTTGACAAAGTAAACTCCTTTTTCGCTCAATGTAGAGGGAACATCAGGATCCCATATAATAATCCGCATGATCTTATTAAACTCTTAATAGTAGTATAGTACATAGTTTGAACATTGTATTATTGGTGGTATTGTTATCCATATGAGTGTAAGACTGCACAAATAGCCATACTGGGGAGTGGGGAAAAAGCAATATCTCTCGAGAAGGGGCAAAGTTACTTTAATAAGGAAACTCTCTCAATCATTTCCACATGAGATATGTCTTATTGTCCTTGTTTTATATTCGATTCTTATAGAGAAAATTATTAAAGCACCCCTAAATTTTACAAGTTATTAGTTTTATCATCGAATTATTGATAATTTTAAAAATATCGTTGTATTTGACTAATTAAACAAAAATACACCTTCGAACTATCATAAGTGTTAAAACATCCCTCAACTTGACAAGATTTAGGGGTGTACTTCGCTCTAGTTATGAAATCAAGGGTATATTTAAGTTCAGTTAATCAAGTAAAGGAGTGTTTTTAATATCAATAGTTTAGAGATAAACTAGCAATTTATGCCAAGTTTAAAAATGTTTTTAATACTTTTTTCGTTCTTAATTGTCAAGTTTGATTATAAATTTCTGTATAGATTCTTTTACAAACAGAAATTTTTTAAAAGTATTCGAAAATTATACAAAAAATAATATAGGTCAACATAGCTAAATATAATTGAGAAATAATGTTCAAAAACCAAAAATGTTTGACTCCTCAACTAATAACATCTACACATAAAATGAAACGGACGGAGTACGAAGCTTCTGAAAGGGGATTACAATGGGAAGAGAGAACCTTTTATACATTTGTTTACACAATCTTAGGAACATCTTGGGATATATAAAAAAATTAAAAATAAATCTGCAATGAATTGACATGTACACACAATTTAGAAAAATGATAATAGGATGATGAGATCATTCATATAATATACAGAAAGAAACTCCAGACGTTTGAGATTCTTTCTCAGGAAAACCTGTGAGTATGATAGGAAACAAAATCTAGGATTAAAAATAAGCAAATATTTCACAATGCATAATCCAGCAGCATTTGCCTCCCTTCGAGTGTTGGTGTCAACAGATCTCACTATTACACCGCGTATATGGATCAAAACCAGATCGAGAAACAACAGTTTATGGACAAATATACAATGTATCTCTGCTCGTATGAACTCTCGTTCGATTCTACAGGGTTGCAATAACCACCACTTGTTAAGACCTGAACAAGCACCAATTAGACTGCTATGTGACACATTCACTAGAAAGAAACTATAAACATGTAACATTTAAGAAAGAAACACAAGAGAGACCTTTTTTCTTCAGAGCTTTGTTCGGCTGTTTGTTCAGTTGTCCAAACGATATCTTTTAATCCTGAAGAGAAGTTCTTGTAAAACTGCATTTTTTAAGGTACAATCATTAGAGGAGATGTTCCATCAATCTCGGATGGAGCCAAAGATTGACTATTTTTTGGCCCTGGAGTATGATGGAATAAAGCAAAATGGCTCTTTAAACTATCTGCGCTTTTTTCATTTGTGAAGTAACAGTTAGTCAATGCAACTTTCGACGCTCCTCATGGGTCATCTGGAAACAGCAGCTTTATGTTTTTAAACATAGAGGTTAGGCTGCGTACGTCCGATCCCCCTTGCCCCGCAATGAGCGGGAGCTTTTTGAGGCATTGGGGTATGTTGTTGTTGTAATCATTAGAGGAGAATTCAGACTACATAATATGTCACACCAAGGAATTTAAACTAGAAGTACGTAACGTGCCTTGTGAAACTCTAATGTGTCACCACCAGTTTTCCGGAGCTCAACCAAATGCAACGAGGGAGCCACTTCAAACACCTGGAGTAACAAGTACACAACAATCTATTAACATTAGTGAGAGGGTTGATATAATGATATATATATACATATATATATACATATATATATATATATATATATATATTTCCGAAACATGGAACATGAAGTACGGATAAAAGAATGTCGAGCTCAAGAGGTTAGAATTGCTCAATACAAAGTAATCACCTCTGTTGCTACAGCAAGGTGGCCTTTCCTTCCTGTCCTGTCGCCTTGTAACTTCATCTGGAATAGTCAAAATGCTTCGTTAAACGATCAATTTTACACTAGAGTCAATTGATATTAAAAGTTGCAATGCGTGTGTTAGTTACCTTGTAATTTTTCTTCTGGACACTGAACCCCAGTGGTCTTGCAGTTTCCTCAATTTTCGATATAATCTCGTTAGCAGGGGATCTTGAAGTAAATTGTGTTTCTCTCTTGGCAAGGGCCTATACTTTGTGAATCCATACAATTAGAAAATGCATTATTGTGCTGCTTTCTCCATCTTAACTATTTTTAGATCTAATGGAATTTGAAACATTATATACCGAAGACAAGTCTGTCAGGGTGTTAACAAGTGTCTAGTAAATGTGAAAGTATTCACCTGTTTATCGAACAAGTTTTCTAGGTTGAAACTTTGTGACCTTGAAATGAGCTCGAACGCATTGACAGAAGTAGGTTTTTCCTTTCTTTCTGTAACGAGATGATCCTGCAATAATAATATATGCATATCATTTAACTCAGGATCTTTGGCAATAATAATACAACAAATCTTTTGGCCGCGATGTGTAGACAGTGGAGATAATCAGAAAGAACTTGCTTTGAGCTCTTAGTTTATTAGGTGTCAAAAGAAAACGTGACTTACGTCCGAGCCATTGAATATGGCATCAACGTCATCAAGATTGACATCATCATCTTTCTCAAAAGGAGGTGGCTTGTAATCTTTCTTGAACCATTCGTCTTCAAGGATCTCTGGAATAGTGATCCTCTGAAACAACAGATTAAAAATCACTCGTCATAATACATGAACAGGCACTCAAACTTGGCGTCAACCAGTAAGTAACACTCCAACTTTAAGAGTGCACATCTAAGACACCTCAACTTGCTCTCAACTCACAACTAAACAGTCTAACTCGTCCCCACTATGATGCTGGTGTAGCACATAAATTTTAGAGGTGTCTAGATGGTCATTCTGTAAGTTGGAGTGTTCAACTAACACAATAAAGACGAGTATAAACATGTCGAGATGAGCATATTCAAAATTGGATCCAAGTTTGAAGGTCTTATTTATGTGTTATGTCTTTAAAATAACTCATTCTAGGACTGCTCATTTTAGAAAGTAAATAAAGCAAAGATAAAGGGACTTACCGTGAGTGGATTCGGATCAAGAATACGCTTGATCAGATTCTTTGAGCTGGAGGACAACCATGGTGGAAGTGAAAAACTAGCCTTCAGGATCTGACAACAATTTACAAACAAAATTATCGAAATAGAATTCTGAAAATAAAGAAAGAGTCCCAGAAACATCTCTAACAATAAGAAACTTCCAGAAATTACTTTTCGATATAGAGCATTTAGGTTTGGTTCATCAAAAGGCAAGTATCCAGCCATTAGAACAAAGAGAATGACTCCACAGGACCAGACATCAGTTGTTGTACCATCATAACCTTTGTCAGATAACACCTGATACAACATTTCTCTTTAAAAGTTAGAAATAGTAAGAAATAGCTACTCCCTCCGTTTCCATATGTTTATTTGGTTTTGACTTGACACAGAGTTTAAGAAAATAAAAAAATCTTTTTAATCTTATGGTCTCTTAAATTAATGATACGTAGAGTGTACTCAAATGTCCTTTAATTTTAAGGTCTTAAACATGTCACAGGAAAAGTTAGAATTGATGAGCTTTCAAAATAGGGAAAAAAAAGTTCTCTTTAAACAAACTAAAAAGGAAAGTAAGACAAACAAATTGAATCGGAGGATTTAACTAATAAGTTACTAGTGTATAGCTGTTGAATAACTGCGCTTAAGGCTGTTGTTACCTCAGGTGCGACATAGTTTGGTGTGCCACAAGCAGTATGAAGAAGTCCATCGTCCTGAACAACATTGAGAGTCTTCCGTCAACAATACGAGTGAGGAAAATGGGTATGTGAATGAAGTGAAGGATGATGGGGAACCATGGACAGGATTCACTAAGATTTTATCCGAATTTCAAAACAGGCGCGAGCAGTATCAGGTTATCTACTTTAGGACAGAGTGAATAGCTTTTTATATACTCCTAACATTTTTATCGTACAGAATACTTACTCGAACTTGCTTGGAAATTGCACTCAATCCGAAGTCTGAAACTTTCAGAGTACCAAATGAATCCAGCAATAGATTCTCAGGCTACAAATGGTTACGATCCACATAACTCAATATCAATACCAGTCATAGTGTGAAGGAAAAACACTTTGGTATCTAAAAGAATGAGATCAATGGTGAGAAACCTTCAAGTCTCTATGGTAAACGCCTCTACTGTGGCAGTAATCAACGGCATTAATAAGCTGTTGAAAGTATCTTCTAGCTTCATCTTCTTTGAGTCTGCCATGTCTAGCCTGTAAAATATATTATTCATAAGGCAATACAAGATCAAAGAATAATACAATAGAAGCGAAAGAGTTCAAAATGAACATGTAATCTAAATTTTAGCAAATAGGACCAAGAAAACACTATTTTTACCAATCATCTCCATCTCCTCAAGAAAAATGGGGATGTACAAAAGAGAAAACTTACAATTTCATCAAAGAGCTCTCCTCCATGAACGCACTCAAGGACAATATATATCTTCGTCTTGCTAGCCATAACCTATTAGGTAACCAGAGTTAGGATAAAGAGAATTACAAATAAATGAAGCACTCTTCCTCTACGAGGCAGGAGTAAGGTATGCATACGTTGTACCCTCTTAGACCCCATCTGTGTGATTACATTGGGTATATTGTTGTTGTTGTTACAAAGATATGAAGAACTTGAGAAGGTACGATGAGAGAAGTACTTTAAGCGCGTGTAACTTTAAAACTTGGTATTTGGAACACCATCTAGCAGGAAAAGATAATCACCTTAACATGACATGGGAATGACAAATTCACAAGAAAAGTTGTATGTTTACAAGTGAAGAGGAAGAAGCCACGACAGAAGGATTACAACATACCTCATGTATTCTTACGACATTTGGATGTCTAATCAACTTCATCGTTGATATTTCTCTTTTAATCTGTCAACAAATTACATCTTGGATCACATAACAGATTTCGCTTTGTAAATGAAAAGAAATTTGTAACAGGCATTCATCTTACAACTTTCATTTCGCTTTATTTTAGAACAAAATTTTACTATTAGTTATGCTAACTTGTTAAAGTAGGCATCATAAAGTGTATACACTTGTGCCTATCATTGCATAAAGGGAGGTAAGCCTTCGTGCGTTTTCTGATCTCATATACTCCTTCCATCTCATATTAGTTAACCTGTTTATGTGAACTTTGACTAACATTTTTAAATATATTTTCTTATCAACTTAACATAAGAAAAGTTGCAATTTGTAGTACTTATCCTATACTTGGCAACTTTGCTGCAAGTTTCTTTGGAGTCTTCCATCCTTCCATGAATTTGATTTCAAGCAAATTTTTGAAGCATGATTTCTAAGACAATTCTCGAGAAGTATACGTCTTAAATTTTAACCTAATTCAATCCAAACGAGGAAAAGGAGTTAATGTAATTAAGGGTAGAGCTAGGATACCAAACGATCTTCATCCAAATCCCCTTCATCGAAAAATTATAATACATATTTCATTTATGACATATATAGGTGTTTAACACCATGACTTCTTCATTTGTTCAATTATTTTATATAGCATTCTGAATCCATGTCATGCAGGTTGAATCAAAACAGGGTAAATTAAGAACCATTCGATTATATTTTGGGTTTGATATATACATAATAATTTCCAAATAAATCATGTAAAAGTTTCTAATTATTATAATTCTTGCATAATGTCCATGCATTGTGCGGGTATGTATACAGGGCAGGGCAGGCCAGGACCAGTACCTGTTCCATAATGTTCTGTCTAAGGACGCGATCGCGGTTGATGATTTTGATGGCTACATTTTCACCTGTCTGTACATTTTTGGCATACTTGACCTTGGCAAAGCTGCCCTCTCCTAATGTCTTACCCAATTCATATTTACCTAATCCTGTCCTGCTACGACTAAATGACGATGATGTTGATGTTGAACTGCTCATTTTTCGTAAAGAGTTCTCACAGATATCTCTATTACTAAGAAATCGAACGTGAAGAGGAGGAAAATGAAAAATCCTTACGGGTTAGATTACTCGTGTTCTAATAATTGGATGAGAAAGAAAGAATAATGCGAGACTTTCTCCACAATTTCATGGCTAAGCTTTCCAAAATGAGCGGCAAATGTACAAAACAAATCAAAAAATAACGAAATTGTAGTCGTCTATCCCAAAATAAGTGTTATTTTAGATTTTTTTTTAAAAAAAAATAATTGTTGAGTATATCCTTATATTGTCATTTAATATATAAAAATTGTTGATATTTTTTTATGATCCAAAATGAATGAATAGTATTTATTATTTGTTTGCATAATTATCCTTATTTTTAATGAATTTTTCAATTACTTTTAAATTTCAAATAATGACTATCTTTATTTTTAAGAAGAATTTCACAAGAATCAAAAGGATAATATTGACAAAATTATCGTTTGATTGATGTCTGTAAATATATTTCTTAATAGATGTGAAGTGCATCGATAATTCATTTATTTTGGATCAAAGGAAAAAAATTGTATTGGTAAAGTCAGTAAAGTATGTTTTTCAATATTAAAATAATTTGTAAGATGCATAATATTCGGGAGGGCAAAACTAATTTTTTAATTAAATAGGGGTAATTTAATAAATTGTATATAGTATTTGTTGAACTTTTCAATGAGCATGAAATAAACTAAGGTGATATATTTATTTTGGAACGATAAGAGTAATACTTTTGAATTTTACTATTAATGGCATCTCAAAAATCCAAAGGTTGACTTGAATTTTGATCAGCTAAATCCCCAAATTATTTGGAGAATCATGCCACTTCAGTTCGAAGTTCAAATTTAAAGTTTCAATTTGAAATTTGCATTTGTTTATCACAATTGAATAAAATTTCAACTTCAATTTCAAAATTTAAATTTTGATTTCAAATCCTACTAAAAGGTAGGGTTCAATTTTTCAAGTTTGTGATTTCAGTTTTGAAAAATCTAAAACTTGACCGATAAATTTTATAGAAAAAAATTCATATTTACCCTGTGAGAGAATTGTACCAAAATATAGGGAGGAATATAAAATAGTTAGAAATATTAAACTAATAACCTGATATTAATAAACTAATATGTTTTCAATTTGATATATCAATTAAATTGAAATTTACACGCACTTCATTTAAAGTTACAAAAAGGACAAATGTGTCAAATGATCATGACACATTTTAGGAGTAACTACAATATCTTGAAAAAAGAATGAAGATATTTAGATTCTATTAAAAAGTTCAATGCATGTAACTATTAGACTTTCAGTTTGATGGTTTCAAATGACTTGGGCTTGGCGAGGGATTTACATGATGAGCCAAGCCAAGGCCCAATGATTTCGGTCAAGATTAACTTCAAGCAAAGGCAGACCTTGACGTTGGAGTGGCCAGGGCATGCAAGACATGATGTGGATAAGGCATGACAAAGGTTGGACAAAGTTAAGGCAAGAGAAGGTTGTGATCGTGACTAAACAAGTTTGAAGCTAAGTGTTGGCCAAGGATTGTGGCTCAGGGAACTGGACCATAATGGCAAGTTGTGTAGGGAAGTACTTGGGCGTGGCACATGCACATGGATAAGTGCAAAGCGGGATAGCTGAGGCAGTGTTTTGGCATTGGATTTGAAGGTTGCCCAAGAGCGCCTTGCACATGCGTGGGCAGTTAGATGATTTTGACAGTTTCTAGTCATTGTAGGTTGTTAGCATTTATATATAAGACTTGTAATGTGAATTTAAATTGATGTCTATTGGTTAGGGATGTTAACAAAAAACTGCAGGCATGTGACTGGGTGTTGTGGTCTATCTAAAGGCACAAGTAGACCAATCTCAGGTAGAGACTTAACTTAGACAATTTTTTTAAAGCTAGTTTTTTGTGTGCTTTCTTTGTGGCACGAGATTAGTACAAAATTGAAACTTGTTTCTATACGTGCTTGTGTTGCTCTAAATTCGTAGTCATTGACTAACTGTTGAACTAGATCAAGGCAAAAGAAATAGGGCTACGTCAAAATGTGCTAAACTGCCTAAGTGAGTTAGATCATAAGAGTTGACCCCATTATAACTAGTATCAGAGAAAAAGAGTTACAACACTACTCACGAAAATAATTGCAATGAGTCATGTGAGAAAGTTGATTGGAAGCCATTCTAGGATTGGCAGACAATGATAGGGCTATGGTGGATGTTTTGACACATTTTAAGGCATGAATGCAGCGACAAAGGTCTATCATGGTGCTGTTGATAGCCAGTTAGCTGAGTTGCAAGCTTTTCGTGAGTCTATGTGTAACGACCCAACCTAAGGGCCTAGTCGTCACATGACGAATAAGATACTCGAAGACACCTCACTCAAGCCATCTAATGCATCTTAAACATTCATTATCATTTAATGAAAATAATTTGTGTAAAACAGATGGAAAGGGACTATGACTATTTTAGCAATGAAGCAACATTAAAAGAAATAGTTGAATAAATACAACTATTTTGTCCATAAGCATACTAACTACATTATCGACAGACAGGATTGGTAACATTTGGCCTCCATCAAATAGAAAGAAATCTATAACAATGTAACATAGAAAGTAATACCTCAAAAAGGTTATAAGTACATCATCTCAAAATAAAACTAAGAGACATGATAGAATGAAAAGTGGAGGAGTCCTAAACTAAAGGCTCACCACAAATAATAAATCTATTCTTGAACGTTAAGTACTACCCACGAGTCGGCGAAAGAATGCCTATCCTTATATGGATAAATTGTGCAGATAAATTATCTTTTTAGTGAATTATTTAATTCCTTTATAAGTTGATAGTTAAATTTAATTTTTCTCGAAATCAGGTATACTATTATTAGTGAATGCAATGTTACGCGTGTCAGGCAATCTATCTTTTGTCCTTGTCCTCGATTTTCTCTCTGTTTCTCGCACTCTTTCAGTCAAAATTTTCCGTTTCACTGACGTTAACCAAAGACGGACATATATTGAGCATTTTGCAAGTCTCCCGCCGGCAGTACTCCGAATTCCGGTTACCGGCCGGCGTTCTCATTCTTCGAAAAAGTTCCCACCAATTATCGAGCTGGCTTCCCATATCTGGAGACGATTCTTCCCAGCTCGATCCCGTAGGACGTCCGGTCTACTTCTGCCTCGAATTACTCCTACTCCTGCAATGGATATCAATCCCTTCAGGCTGTGCTCTGGGCTCAGAGTCCTCGGCTATTTCATGATCCTCATCGTTCTTGCTGTTGTACTACTTTCCTATTATGCCGTCGTCGTTCTTACCTGGGGTCCTCATCTCCTTGATGGTGGCTTTGATTCCTTCTTATCTTTCACAATTATCATCGCCTTTCATATCCTTGTAAGTTCCCCTCTTTTGCCTTTTAATCTCTCGTTTCTTATTCATCTCCATTTGCTCAAATATGATATCTGCTATGAGCATATGTTGTAGTAGGATTAGTTCATAAGCAACACATTTTGCATTATGTAAAATGTTACTAATAAAGTAGAAATTCGTAATGAATTGGAAGAAGAGACATGTAAATACAGTGGTGGATGACCTGGCCAATTCTATCAGACACTCGCCATCATAATCTACAACCAATCGGTTAACAGCCGACCACTCTACCACTGAGCTACTGAGGAACAACAGGAGATTCAAAAAGGCCAAAGGTAAAGAAAGGGGGAAAGTGGAAAACAGAGGTAAGTGACTGAGGATTTGAGATAAGAGGAAGGTCTTTTATTTGTTATTGTTCCTATCCTACCCCAAATGGGAGTTGGAATGTTTATTTGATTGGTGTCAATTAGGAAGTCTGGTACCATAGTATGTGGTGTGCTACTATCTATGTTCCGCGGACTCTTCATTTTTTATGCTGCACCGATGTTCGATTCTCCAAAACGACACTTTTGATGCCACACCTGTGCTGGATTCTCCAAAAATACACTATTTTTGGAGAATCCGACACATATCCACTGACATTTTTGAAGGGTCCGAGTTACACAGGGTACTGTGTCACTAAGAGGAAAAAAGATTTTATAGCTTTTCAGATTGCACTACTTCCTTCGTCCTGTCCCATTCTCAAATTAAACTAACTTGGCTCTGCTACTTGAACCAAAGTTGCCAATGTTTACTCTTTGCTGTGAACAAGAACATGTTGGGGTGACAATTAAGTTTCTTTGCTATTTGGATATAGCATGAAGAGAACATTCTTGAAGTGGAGCAGTGAGACCATGTAACATTTTGTGTTATCCTTTGCTTCAAATTGGATAGCTCCCCTTTGATTAGTACAAATTAGGAAAGAAAGGTTAAATGGGTTACTGCATTGAAGTTTGCTATACATACGTATTCAAAGGAAGGTACCATAGTGTATGTTATTTTCAAATGCCATAATATTAATTGATGAGACATGCGACAGAGTTAATAATAGATTGGAGGTTTGGAGATAAATGCTAGAGTCTAAGAGTTTTCAAGTTGAGTAGGACTAAAACAAGTACCTGGAGTGTAAAATCAATGCCGCAAAATATTGGACGTTTGTGTATGTGAAAATTGATACACAAGTTATCCCTAAAAGAGAGTTTCAAATATCATGGGTCAATAATCCTAGGGAATAAGAGGAAGATCGATGATGATGTCACACATCATGGTGGAGTGGGATGGATGAAATGGGACTTGCATATGGTGTTCTATGCTATAAGAATGTGCCACCGCGACTTAAAAATTAGTTTTATAGAGTGGTTGTTACACCAACTATGTTGTACGGGGTATATTACTGGCCATTAAAGAACTCCTACGTTCAGAAAATGAAAGTGACGGAAATAAGGATGCTGATGGATGTGCATACTAAGAGAGACAATATTAGCAATGAGGATATACTGGGCAAGTTGAGGACAAGATGGGAGAAGCGATGCTAAGATGGTTCAGATATGCAAAGAGAACTGCAGAGCATATGCCTAGTGGGGAGGTGCAAGAGATGACAATGATAGTCCTAAGAGAGGCAGAGATAGATCGAGGAAGAATTGATGATAGGTGATTAGTCAGGACACAACACACCTTCAGCTAATTGATGACATGACCCTAAAAGAGAGAGGTCGAGAATTAGGATAGAACGTAAGTAGGTAGTCTTTTTCTTTTTCTTTGACAGAGCATAGAGCATCTTATTCTTTCAGTTTTTTTTTACTTCTGTAGTTGTTTCTTTTGCTTTGGTTATCTTTTCTTTTTTGCATTCAATATTTTTCTTTTTCTTGATACTCTCTTCATATTTTCATATTTTTCTTTTCTCTTGTATATTTCAAACCTGTTTTGGAAACACTTTTCTTTTAACCGAGGGGCTTATCGCAGTCTTTCTGCCCCGGAAAGGTAGGGGTAGGATCTAAGTACACCCCATCCTCCAAGACCCCACTTGTGGGACCACATTGGATTTATTGTTGATGTAGTGATGGTGGTTGTATAAAGATATTGTTTGTGGTTTTCACTTTATCTGTGTTCTCTCAAAGATTGTTTGTTATTTTTTAATAATTTCTTGGGTGCATCAAATGCAAGAAATGAATAAAAAGAATTGTTTTGAGCCCTTCTTAATACAGGACTATAGTTATACCTTGGGTGGTGACTTTAATGCCTTTAGATTCTTATGAGAAAGAATGGGGGATAGTCCAGCTATATAAAAGATATTTGATAGTTTTCCCAGCATATGGAGTCAATTGATCCTCCTTTATTTGCAGATATACTTAAATAAAATGAGATGCATGCCTCTTGTCTGGATAATACCTCTCCAGAAAATCAGTTTCAGCTGGTACAGTAACAGTCATTGAAGCACCTAAGCATCTGTAGCTCAATCCTAAGCTAAAATGATTGAAAATCTGTTCTAGGAGAGCCTGCAATGACTGGGAAATTGAATGTTTGTCCTCACTGCTGAAGAATAGATGAGGTAAAGAAACCATAGAAGAATTCGATCCTACATTGTGGTCTCAGCAAAATGATGGCAATTTTATAGTTAAATCATGCTATAATTTTCTAACTGCCTCAAGTAGTATGGTTGCTTTAGTAGGATAGTCGCTGATACTGCTTTTCTGACACAGAATAACTATGGAAAAGAGGCTTTTAACTATCCAGTGGGTGTTACCAAGGTCAGCAGTAATCTGAGGATACTGATCATCTCTTTTCCCACTTCCTTATGTCTTTCAGTTATGAAGACTCTCTCTAAGCATAAATGGGATGAAATAGGCAATGTCCAGAAGAATACGATAAGAGAATCAATTTTGTCATAGGTGAGAAAGTTCTAGATTGGCACTATTTCTTTATAACAATGGTATAAAATATCTTCCTAATTCTATCATATTTAAGAATATGTGTGACTAATCCATAGGGTACCTATTATTTCTCGCCAACATAAGTATCGAGGAAGTCTCTCAACCCATGTTTAGATAGATGAGAAAAATCACCTAGCCTTTTTGCTTCTGCCAGGATTTGAATCCTGGTAACTATAGTCATTCCAATTTCATTGACCACTAGGCCATGCTCTTGGGTGTCTGACCATTGGAGCCTTAATGAGAAATGTTACACAGTACCTTTGCTAGTGGGAGATATCTGATGAAATAATTGAGGGGCATCCAAATGGCTGGGATACTACCTTTATAAAACAAGTTACTTCATATAGTACACTTCATTAACGTTCCTTTTATATTCATTTCTTTAGAATGGTCTTTTAGGTGTTATAGTGGTTTTCTCTAAGTAAAGGTATTAATTCATAGTACCCCCCCCCCTCGCGGTATCAATTCCTTCAGAGCTTGTGGGTTCAAACATGCCTTCACAATTTCTATGGCATAAGAGCCTGTAATTTACGGTTAATTGGAAGTTCAAAGTTAAAGAATTACCAAATATAGGGACATGCTATTCTTTTTTGGAAGAGTCTTTTATGAAATGGAATAGAGTAACTTTTTCTTACATTGCATGTATATTTTTACTTTTTCTTCATTTGTGTCTTTCTTCACTAAAGTGTGTAAAGCCATTGCATACATAGGGCTTTTGATGCCTTCTGCCTTTGAAACCATTGCATGCACTATTCCCATAACAATGTTCTGATGATGTTATGCAAATGGTTGTTCCTTCGACAATAACTTTTTACAGCTTACTTGATTTAGTTTTTCGGTTTTGATGTGCAAACGCAAGTTGCTTTGCTGCCTTCAATTTGCAGTGCATGTCAAAAGTTTAGAGAATATTTTTAGTTATATGTTTGAATGTTCTAGATTCGTTCAATGCATTTAGGTTAATTGTATTCTTCCTAGTTCTGTCATAATTTGGAATCTCAGCCTTTAGGTCGTCATTTCACTTGTTGAATAACTTATGTTAATTAATAAGTCTAAATTTACCTTAATACTCTAGTATCCAACTTTTTTTTGGATGAAGTAGGGATGTCTAGTAGCAAGATTCTTATATAATGAACTCTAGTATATTATTTAGAATCAATTCGAAACAAGTTCTTTTTTTTCTCAGAGTACGATAAATCTTTTGGGGTTGCGTGGGAAAGAAGACTAACTGGAGTTGAAGAAGATATGAATCACAGTTCTAGACCATCTTTTGGGAAAATTTTCAAAGGTGTCCTGAAGGTCAAATGGTTTTGTATATTAGCTTGAAGTACAAGGGTTTATACGTAATTGCTACGTGGTAGAACTTCAAAATATGTTGCAGCTGCTATATACATCGTTTTTATAAAGAGTGCTGGTCGGCTATTACTATAAATTTTGCTAGTTATTTGAAAAGTTAGTAATAATCTATGACATCCGAGTTTGTGGAGATGAGATACTTTATCTGTTTGTCATAAATTGAAGACATCAATCAAGGACAAGTTTTTAAAAACCAAGACAAATTTGATAGGTAATTCCATTAAAGGAAAATGGATTGAAGGATGTACTTGGGAGCATTTACTATTGAGTGGACTTGGGCATTATCTTCCCACGAGCTGTAAAGGAAGGGTATACATCTAGTTGAGATTGGAAGAAAGTTATGTTAAGCAATATGCAATTTTAGCAGTCAAGGATTGGAACTATTTGAGCAAGTGCTTAAATTTGGTCCTTAGATTTTTCTCTCATGCCAGTTGTTATTGTCTTAGATAGTACTAACTAGTCAAACTCCTGCATATTATTTGCAAGAGTAGTGACTACTTTAATGACTCAAGCATGAAAATAGACACCCCGACTTCCTTAGCATACCTGTTCAAGTGTCAGAGAATATGTAGAGAGAAGTTTGAAACTAGATCTCAAATTGGTTAAAGAGATAAATGTTAATGTTTAAATGCTTAGCATACTTGCTAAACCCTTAAGCATTCAACAGCTTTAATAAACTGTCTATAGTGTGCTTGTGTTCATGTCTTTGAGCCTTCCCATCCAATTCACACCTCTGAACCTGCAGTCTGCAGTCTGCAGTCTGCAAGTACTTGGCAAAGCTTTGCTGAGCTGTTCTGACTCCTTTATAGCATCCTTGATGTTCTATTGACCAGATACAAGATCATCAAACTCTACTTTGCCTATCATGCTCGAATGACTCATTAATAGACACAACTTCTGGAAATTCCTTATTTGTTCAGAGACTGCAGTTTTGCTATGCTGATAAAATTCATGAATAATAGCACGTCTCAAGACATTTCCTTATTGTGTAGAAACTTCACTTTTGCTAACTTTGATAATTCACTCATCTCAAACATGAGTTCCGATTGTTGAAATTGAATATCCACAAGAAGAATGCGTACTTTTATACTTTGTTGAGTACACATTATCAGGAAACTTCTTGCAGGAGCATCATTTTATTTGGAGGATCGTTACCTTAAGTGCATTATTTGGGTTTAACTAGCCTAATATAAAATTGTAATTCATCTTGCAGCTTGTAATGCTAATGTGGAGCTATATTAAGGTAGTAATTCAGGACCCTGGTTCTGTCCCTGAAAACTGGAAACTGGTGTCGGAGCAGAACATAGAGAACGGTAACTCAGTTGCTTTGTCTGATTATGCATCAATCGAGAACCCTACTCCAACATTATCAACTGAACAGATAGAAAGAAGACAGTCACAGTCAAGAGGCTATTGCAGTAAATGCCAAAATGGCAAGCCACCACGCTGTCATCATTGTTCTGTTTGTACGTGCTAGTCTAATTAACTATTTGCATTTACCCAAACTACAATTGCACACATAAAGTTTTCGCCTTTCCTTGAGCAGAAATATAGGTGATACATTGGGTTAGTGGCCACCACACTGTCATCATTGTTCTGTTTGTACGTGCTAGTCTAATTAACTATTTGCATTTACCCAAACTACAATTGCACACATAAAGTTTTCGCCTTTCCTTGAGCAGAAATATAGGTGATACGTTGGGTTAATGGGTTGTATAATTCTTCACCATGGAAAATTATACGCTGCATATTTTAACTGCTTTATCCATTTTCCACCTCTAGCGCAAAGGAACAGCATGCCCTGGCGCAACACACCCTAGGATCTTTATCTTAATCCCTATCTGGTATATTTGGTGTGAGATAGGAGGTTTATTTTCATTTTCATTTTCATTTCTCCTCTCTTTTCTCATTAAACATTTCTCCTGTCAAAGTCTGGTGGATTTGGGTATGAATATTTTGAAGTAGTATTCTTGTTGATTTCGATTTCTCTGTACCATGTCTTAGAAGTGTCGCATGATTTTTTGCGTTATTTTTTACCTAAGACCTTTTGTTCTATGGCTATCGTGGCATGTCTCAATTTGCTGTCGTTAGGAACCTATATGACCAAAAACTAGTACCTGCTGAACTGAAAATTCTATTATTTCTTGTAGGTCAAAGATGTGTTCTTAAGATGGATCACCACTGCATATGGGTTGTTAATTGTGTTGGGGCTCGCAACTACAAGTTTTTTCTCCTTTTTGTGGTATGGAGTTGGTTTTTAAATATTTTTGCTAGTTTTATAATGCTTTTTGCAGAAAAATCAAGAAGATGCCTGCCTGCAGTCTTTTCTTGCCCCTGAATGATGTCCTGGGCATGTTCATATCCTAAAGATGGGGAATCTAAAACTGCCTTATTCTTCTTGCTATTATTTGTTATCACTGTTGTTGTGTCTGTGCCATTCATTAAATTGTCTTTAAAGTAATCTTAGATTGAAAGTTGGTGCAAGTTTGATTCACCTTCTTCAGTTTCCAAAAAAAAAAAATTCAGTTTCAAAAAGTTAGATTCACCTTCTGATATGCATTTTGGGGTTTTCTGTTTCCTCTACATGTTTTTGCCTTCTAAAATTTTGGTGACTTTTAAGACCTTTTCATGATTTTGGTGATAAAAAGTAATGCTGCTTTCTTTACAGCTCTCTTGAATTTTGAGCATGAGGATTTGGAGTTACAATAAGCCAACTTAAATTGAGTTTATATTTTGACAACACGAGTCAGTAAGTAGTACGTATACAGAAACCAATTTGTGCCATTCAATCTGTGATTCCCCATTTTGGAATTGGTCATATGACTCCCTATATCCATTCTGTTCATTAGGGCCAGTGCTTTCCAATACTATTAAATAGTTTGTCTTTTAAAGCTTGATTAAGTCTTCTCGAAAAGTCCGGGTTCACTAAATTTCACACATTTCCAATAAAAAAACAGAGTTTCTCTAAATCCACATCTTTCCGATAAGAAGTAAAGGTTCACTAAATCTCAAGTATTTGGAATTAATACCATAATGCTTTGGTAAGCAAATGGACTTGCTCTTAGCGTAGGAGCAACAATAATCTCTCGTTAATCTCAACTTGTTAGTATCACCTATATGGATCCTTTTTTCTTTTTGAGGGCTGTTCTTAGGGGCATTCATTTGTAGAGATTGTAGATCTTTTAAGTTAATTTCCTTCCATTAAATTTTGGATTCACTTTGTCCACTTTGTAGTATCTTAAACATTATCTACTATATTGGTGCATTTGTATGACTAACAAGAAGCCAAATCATCTGAAATGACTTCTAATGTTTTTATCTTTATTTGTGTTATCTGCATCCTCTATCTGATGTAAGCATTCTTAACTAGTTCAATCATGTATGATCACACATCTAACTTAGTATTGGGTATTCTACAATTCTTAACTGAAGGATTTTTTGGACGTTACTGACCCAATATTCATGCTCATATAATATTGTCTGCCTGGGGCTTTTCAATTTTAAACATTTTGCTTTTAATTTATGTGTTCCCATTACATTCTCCGATAAGATTGAGTGTAGATGCTCGAGTTATTTGCATTTAGATACCATAATCACATCAGCCCACTTCTTTTGTTCTTATGGGGGGCTAAACTTGGAGGTTTGCAAACTTGCAGTACATATATTAACTCATACTTGAGTCATCTTAAAACCCTAGTTTTCTAGGGTGCTTCTCCACAGTTACAATGTTTTATTGACTTGTTGGCTAGTTTTGTCGATTAACATAAAAGTATCTTCAACTAGCATGCACTAGGAAACATTATCCTGTGTGCTATTAGTTAGGTCATCCATGATAAAGTAGACAAGTAGGGGATTAAGGAAATCTCTGATCTATACCCACAGTTATAAGAAACTCGTCTTGTATTTATTTCCCCTATTCTGACACTTTTTACTACTTCTTTGTAAATACTCTTTACTGCATTTATATATTCGACATGCCTTTCTTTTTACTGAAGCACCAATCAGATACTTTGATGCTTTACTATCTGCTATTTCTGAATCTATGAATATCACGTGAATATCCTTCTATTCTTTAAATTTCCATCAATATTCTTGACAAAAAATATAGTATCTGAGTAGGTATAAACCAAAATTGCTGTATATCCTTGTAATGTTTCTAAGCTTATGCTCTATCATCCTTCCCTAAAAACTTTCTAGGAAACTTGAAGCTAGTAACACTAGAGTTTGCACACCTTTGAATATCTATTTTATTCTTTATATATTAGGACAAACATAGATTTTTTACCTATGCTTCCACAACTATCTCCTATGAATTTCTAGATCTCTACATGGATCAGATTTGAGTCATAGGTTTTCTTTTTTTGGCTCTCATATTCATTGTGATGACTTTGCTTCAATATACCTAATGTTGGTCATACTAGCTCATACTAATTTATACATTTTCCTTTATTGCCTTAGCTTCAGAGACAACTCGTGCAAGACTTGTCTTTCTTTTCTTTCTTTTTTAAAAAGAGATTCTTAGTCCTCTTTGTATCTTTAAAGGATTCTCCATCTTCAAGGTTGGGAACTTCACACCTTTTTTTTTTCTAACTGCCACTCGCATTCTTCGTTCTTCCACCATGTTCTTGTTGTAAAGTTCATGTCTTAAGAGTTAAGACATAGCTAGAACTTCACTTGCTATTTTCTTATGTCAACTTGTCATTTTTCCCACTGAGTATTTGAATCAGCTTCTTTGGCTCTTGTTTCCTCTTTCAATAGCTTATCTTTAAACGCTGTTTCATTTGTACCTTCTTCTTCTTCTTCTTCTTCTTCTTCTTCTTCTTTTTTTTTTTAAAATTTCATTTGTACCTCTTTTTCTCCACCACTTTCTCAATAGTGTGTAGCTTCATTCATTTTTTCCTTAATACTCGTTTGCTTCACCTCTAGAAGTATTAGTCTATGTGGGGGTGGTTTGTGCTCGTCTTACTTGTGGTTCTATCCTATGTTGCTCGGACTCTTCAAAGTGCCGGCAGGGCTTGTCGGATTTGCCAAAAATAGTGTATTTTCGGAAAATCCGACACGGGTACGACATTGAAAGTGAAGAGCGCACAACTTGCGTTCTATCACTTCTTCAGACAAGGATGAATTTAGTTTCTCTTTGGAACCTCCAATTGTTAATGGTTATCACTTATCAAGTGTGATTCCCCCTTTTAGAGTTATTGCAGTTTAAACAAAAGCACAAGTCAAGGAGAACTCTAAAATATTATTCCTTCAATCGTATTTTATGTAACAGACTTCCCGTTTTAGTCAACCTCTAGAAGGAGGACAGCTTCTTATATTCAGAAATCATTCAACTTTTAACTCTATTTTACCCTGGTGACATGTTTTTATGGTAACATAAATGTCGTGACCTGTTCTATGACTACAGGTTTCAGGAGTATCTCTTTCTTTCTTAAATGTTTATGTGTAGTCAAACACCTTCATTTAAAATGCGACGAGGGAGTATGTTTTTCTTCATTTTGATAAAGATCACAATAAAGATTGGTTCATCATTTGGGATTCTTTGTAACAACGTATTTTCATGTCTCCTTAGAATTTAATTTTAGTTTTTCATTATATGCACAAGCGATGTTGATTGTCCTTTTTATTTTTCACTAACCTCTGACCGGATAGTCCAGTCATCAGTTTTCTTTAATTATTTATCAACCATCACAATCTATAGATATATAGGTTAATATCTATTAGTGTTGTTTTGAATTGCCAGAAAGTTTAAGAAACAGAAGTCCTTTAAACTAGTCAGTTTGTGGCTATCCAACTTTTGGACTTGTGGCCTTAAATATACCATAACATTAATGTGGTTATGATGCTTCTCATTAAGGGCATAAGTGATAGTGTAAAGCTAATTGTTTCAAATTTAGAATTGTGTTATTCTTTTTGGAATGGATGGTATGTTGCATAAATTAGAATGGAGAGATAGTATAAAATAAAAAAACATAAGAACATTATGACCTCTCAAAATTAGAGGGATGGAGTCGAGCAATGGAAGCAAAACAACACCTATGGCTTTGACTTCTTAGTGGTATGGCTAATGAACTGTTTGTACTTTTAATTATCACATAGGAACCCACTAGTTTCTTCCAAAATTTATATTTTGCACTTGGTATTGTCCTCCTGGTATCTCCTTTCTGGACATATCTCAAAACTCAGAGACATATGTCAAAATAGAGTAACATGTGTGTCTGAAATGTAATAAATTAAAATGATATAGCATCATTTGTTTGTGTTGGATTTGGATACGAGTCAGCTCGTGTCTGTCACTCTTAGGTGTTGGATCTGAATGAGTCCCAGATGATATTCCTATTCCTTAATTTCTTTTCCTACTTCTTCCCAAATGAGTCTTAGATGATAAAATGTTTGGTTTCTGTGCTTCTAAGGACACTCATATAATATAATCTGTAAATGTTTCCTTTTCCTGTTGTTGCAAATTCGATGTCATCAGTTACTACTGTGTAATGTGTAGTCTATCTTTTGCTTTTCTAAGTTTGTGCATTTGAGTATCTTTGCAGGTGTACACATTTTTGACAACAACGTTGGACACTCTGGTACTTCTGCCCAGTTTTGTAAAATTCTTTCGACAAGCCAAGAATCATTCGTTATCACCAGGCAATATTGCAGTCATTTTTCTAGTCTTTGGTAAACAGCGCCTACTATCTTAGTGACTTAGTCTTGATTGTTATGATCTCCTTGTTTCTTACGGATTTGACCTTGATGCAGTTTTGAATCTAGCCTTTTCACTCAGTCTTCTCTGCTTTGTAATTATGCATGCGTCTCTGCTCTCAAGCAACACCACTTCGGTGGAGGTATGTCAAATCTTGTTATTGTCCATTGCACGTCTTGGAATAGTTATCACATTGTTTTCTGTCTTGTCCTTTAGGTTTATGAGAAGAAAAAGTGTCCGCGGTGGAAGTATGACCTCGGCTGGAAAAGGAATTTTGAACAGGTTTTTGGCGCAAATAAGGCATTATGGTTTTTTCCGTTGTTCTCGAAGAAAGATTTGGAGAACATACCGGCATTACATGGAATGGAATTCCCAACACGTTCAGATGCTGTAGAATGAGTCATTATACAGGTACATATATAGAACTTTGTATCATTACTTCAGACAATGTAACTACAGATGCTAGCGTAGGCAGTTCCCTATTACCATCAATTGATTGATTGATATTTTAAAATTCACATTACGAGGATGTTGGTTGTACTTATTTATCTTATAATATATAAATGTTGTGTAACATAATTCTCAAAAATGAAAAATGAATAGTGGCTTTATAAATGCAAAATAGCCCTTCTTGAGAACACATTCTTTTGGCCTCCTTACATTCTTCTCTTTATCATTTTCCTCTTTCTTCTTCCTCCATACCATATTAAACTTCTTCTTTTTACTATCTTGTTTTTCATATTATAAACTATAGAAAAACTTCTTTTCTAAATGCAATACGAATAGTCACCTCATAAAAAAAACATCCTTACATCTAACCATAGCCGCCTTCTCTTTATCATTTCCTCTTTCTTCTCCCTACATACCGTCTAAACTTTTTGTTTGTTCTTCAGTTTTTTATTTTCCTTTCTACTATCCTCAATTTCGTTTTTCAGAAAAGGAAAATCTTATTTTCCGAACCATTGTACTTTACATATGAAAGCTAATAGAATTTTGTAAGTCAACTAAATTTTTTTAACGTGACTTATAAATAATTTAAGATAAAATAATTATGAAGAATGACTTAAAAATATTATGTCACTATTTTGAAATCATGGATAAAACATAGGGAAAAGGGTCAAAAATATCCCTCTAAATATTGAGTATTGTTTGACTATATCCTTTCGTTAAAACAAATTTATTTATACCTCGCCGTTACAAATCTCGCCCATCTATGCCTCTATTTGGATAGAAAGCCCCAAATAACTTAACCTATTTTTTATTTTACAGAATTTCAACCCAATCCAAACTCAACCCGTCCTAAATAATAAACAAAATTAACATAAACTCAATCTATTTTTCAAATACGAAACCTAAGACCTAACCTTTCCTCTTCCTAAGCGTCGTCTGAAGAAATTCCTAAGCTTTTAAGTTTCTAAGAGACGCCATTAAAATTCGTAAATTCATAAATAAAATCCACAAATCAAATAAACTAACTTAAATTTCATACTTCATATCTTAACGGAGTCTACAAGAGATTTAGTCAAATCAAACGCTTAGAAACTTATCTTAGGAATTTCTTCAGACAACGCTTAGGAAGAGGAAAGGTTAGGTCTTAGGTTTCGTATGTGAGAAATGGATTGAGTTTATGTTAAGTTTGTTTATTGTTTAGAAAGGGTCGGGTTTGGGTTGAGTAAAATAAAGAATGGATTGAATGGAGGTTATTTGGGGCTTTCTGTCCAAATAATGACATAGATGGTGAGATTTGTAACGGCAGGGTATAAATAAATTCATTTTAACGACAAGGATATAATCAAACAATACTCAATATTTAGAGGGATATTTTTGACCTTTTCTTTTAACACATATATATAAAAATTAAAAAATAATTCAACAAATTAATCAATAAATAAAATAGGGAGTTGAGCCCAAGACCTCCTTAAATTAGAAGACCTAAAGAAATTTTATGATTTCTATTGGAGTTGACCACACATATTATACAACTTTAAACCATCCGATCAACACAAAAGGACAAAACAAGAACCATGATACAAACCAAGACAATTAACCAATGTCTTCATCGATCAGGCGAAATAAGATATATGAATTGTTTTTCGAAGCCATTTACTCGCATTTTTTTTATCAAAGTCAAATTTTCAAGTTATAAAGATCTAAAAGTACAAAAAACTATACAAAATTCAAATGAACGATTAGGCGACCGAACCGTCAAGGCCAGCAAGTCATAAATGATTTGAATCGCTATAGGGAAACTCTAACTAATGAATTGAAGGTGGTAACAGAAAAATGACCTGGAGGATTGTTAGAGCCAGTTTTATAGTGAAACATATATCAATACCATCAAAATGAGAAAAGAAAAGGATGAAATAGCAAGATTTTTAATTGCATGACTTGTTATTTAGATGAGTTGATCATAAACATTGTTCTTAGCTATTGAACTTATGTTTATCGGGCATAAACTCTCGAAGAACACATAACATAACTTAAAGTATAGTATAATAATGCAAAAATATAAACTTATGTTCCATCAGAATATTATTTACTTGGAGGAACAAAAATTTAAAAATCAGCACAAAATAGTAGCAAAAGCGTAGATGAGATTTGTAGCAACATGTGGTTGCTTTAACTTTCATTGAAAAATCAATCTCGAATCAAATCTTACATAGGGAATATGAAACCCCAACCCCATTGATATCTCACTACTATGATTGCATGTTATTTTATTTTATATTTTACTTGGAATCCTCTAAATTAAATGGGAAACAAAATAAATGGAGAAGTCAAAAAAATGGCTGACGCCACTTGCTATTGGATAAAAGGTCACTTACAGTGGTGGAGTCAGTATTTTTATCAAAAATGTTCATACTTTTAAAATGTGACCGGATGGATGATTTTTGTATCAAGGATGTTCAATAATTGACATATATATTCGAAAAGATTTTCCAACGAAGGGTGTTCATCTAATCATCTTTGGGTGAATATAGTTCCGTCCTGGTCACTGATCTCCAATAGGAAATAAAAAAATCTTTTTGCTTTTCAATTTTTTTCATTTCTACTCTAAAATTTTGAAAGAAACAACATAATGAACCAACTTAGTTTATTTTTAAGGGGGAAAATTATTTTAGTTGGAGAATATTTTTTCTTTCAACTTGTATTAGAAGATGAAAAAATAAACAAATATGTAGATGCTCAATTGTGGCCTCTCCATATATGCTAAATTTCCTAGCTTCAATACGCATGAAATGTAAATTGTGAACATTCTTTTTTTATACAATAATAGTTAAATGTGGAAAATACAATGTAATGAAAGGTAAGACGTACTGAAAGAGGAAAGATTTTTGGTCTGGAAATTCATCAATAAAATAAAGGTATGGTGGGAGTAGGAACAAAGTGATGCTTTGTGACAAATCCCAATTAAATATTTTAGTTGAAAAAAATTAAATGCAAATGTAGTGCGTCCAATAAGAATTGTGCAAAGATAAGCCAAAGATTCAAACTTTGACAAAAAAGAAACATATGTTCCAGTCAAAATATTCTAACGTCATACACTAACATCCAAATGGTCAAGGAAAGGAATTATTAGATGCAATAAAAAACAAAAATTCTTTAATTTTGTAAAAAGAGAGGGGCCCAGATCGGATGAAATGGAAGTTTGCATCGTATAATTTTGTGTGATCACAATGCGTTGGTAAGACTTAGGCCACTTATATTGTATGAAGCAGAGTATTGACCGGTCAAGAATTCACAAATTCAAAAGATGTGAGTATCGAGAATGAGGATGCCTAGATATATAGATGTATGACCATATTATAGGAGAGATATGATTATAAGCAAATATATTTGGGACAAGATGGGAGTGACCTACTTGGTGGGCAAGGTAAGAGAAACAAGATGATCCGAGCATCTGAAGAGAAGAATCCCAAGTGAAAAGGTGTGGATATGGGAGGTTCTAGGAGAGGTAATAAGACAAGATATGATAGTCCTCCAGGAGGTCAAGAGCTGAAGGTTAGTCGGAAGTCGAGTGTTAACTAGTTTGTGTCGGTTATCATATTATTTTTGGTTGTCTTTGCTCAATCCTCTCAAAACCCCATTTTGTGAGACTACACTAGGTATGTTGTTGTTATTGTTGTAGTATTGTTCTTTTCTCTATTATTTTTAACATGATTTTTCACTACTCTATTTTCTTTTTAAACTTGTTTTGAATTGTTTTAGTTGAGCCAAGAGTCTTTTAGAATCATCCTCTGTAACTTTACAAATTAGCAGTAAAATCTTCACACCCATCACCTTTTTTATACCTCATGTGTGTGATCATACTAAATATGTTATTACTATTGTACAAAGGTTGTGGCGCAAATTTATAGTCATGACATTAGTTCAATCAAATCCATCACACGCACATATTTACATATATCGTAGATGTATTTGAAAATTTTAAAGTATCATGAATATTGAGTTTTGAATTCATAATTTGTTAATTAATTCAAAATAAGTGATATCTGTCTGTCTATTTCTCTAATATATATATCCACAATGTAATTATTATTTTTTAGTATAGAAGTGTCAACTTTGACAAAAGCCAGAGATTTTCACTTTTACCATATTAGAAAAAAATATTACAATGATAAAATGCTGTATCAATCATTATTTCTGAAGAAATCAATCTACAAATCCAAAATAGACAAATAAAAATAATACAATAAAAAACCCATACTTTTCAAGATTAAGGTAATCTTTGCCCATGTTTAAGGTCTCTTTTGCCACCATATAAATTATTCCAAAAAAACTGCTTTTTATATGAACAGTGAATGATCAATTGGACATGGATGTATACACTTGCTCAGCTGCTATTGTTCCTCAAAGCAACTACAGGATAACACTTTTGACCTTATACTATTTTTGTCAACTCTTATAAACTTATCATATCTAACTTTTTGCAGTTCATAATCTTTTGTGTAATATAATAACATTACCAAAAGATCATACGTGTCGTCTTAAGAGCAGAGCTAGAATGTCGATTACAGATTCGATCAAACTTAGTAATTTTACTTCAAATTTTATGTGTCATAAAAAAATTATTAAGTATATATGAATTATCAATTTAGAATTGGAATTCAATAGTGAGAGAAATGGTCATCTGTGCTCCACAGCTACTGGTGTCATCACCCTGCAAAGAGGTGGAACCAACCAAGACTGAACACTAGCCCCATTTTGTAGCCGGGTTGGGACTGGCCTTCTATCCCGGTGAACAATGTTCCACTGATTAGGTGGGGACAGGATTCGAACCTGCAATCTTTAGGTCATGAGCTTGATGAGTTGATCACTTAATAACTCAAAATGTTATAAATCAGAACTCATAAATGTTAAATTAAGACTTAGCCTTTGCGTTCATGAGTTTTTATGAGTTCCAATTTTGCTTTTTCTTAATTTCGCCTTCATTATAGGGACTTCTTATCAAACAAATGTTCAAACTCTCTAAACTATATTTGCATTCATATCGGATTTTTCAAAAGTACTTCTCGAAATAGTTGTCGCATCCATCTCGATTATCTAAAAATGTCCCACTTTTAGCATAATTGACATATGAACATTTTTAAAGAATTCAAACAACATAAATAACAAATATATAAAGACTAAAGAGATAAGATCATTTTCTTTCATTTTTGTTACACAAATTTGAGTGAGACCTAGTTGACCACAATTAAACATCTCCTCAGATCATCAAAGGATGTGGTGCAGCAGATGGAGTTGCTCCTCCCTTAACCAGAGGTCTTGTGTTTGAGCTCTAGGAATAGAAAAATCCTTGATAGGGAGTGTTTCCCCTCAAATGAGGTCCTACACGACACAAATTTAAATATAGTCAGACTTCAATGTAAGTACCGAACACCGAGTGAGAAAAAAAAAAAGCATCTCGTCGGACCTCAAATTCAAAGTAGTAATATGTGGCACAATTAAAAAAAGGAACCATGGGAAAACAGTTAACACAATTAAAACAAGAAGAGTAAAAATTATACAAGAAAATGTTTTGGGTCAGAATGATTACATTTAAACTTTACTCTATATATATTTCAAGCATGAAATTATGAAATATCTGTGTTTACTTGTTTTCACAAAATATTTTGATTCCATTTTTTAAAACAAACTCTATTTTAAAATTATATTTAAAAAGAACACTCTTTTAATATATCCAACACTGCCTTCCTTTTCATTCTATAACAGATCACCATATTTTTCAAATATTAATTTGTCATCGTGGTAATTAAGAAAGTTCGAATTTGTCTATTTCAAATATTAGTTCCACCTATAATATATTATTAAGTCACCATACGATATGGTTTAGATGTCAAATCTTAATAGGTCACTAACTATAAAATAAACCACATATTAAATTAGTGAAGAAAACTCTTTTTCTTCCTTGTTAAGGATCGATAAGCAATTGCAGACGTAATTATCTTTATCTTAATCTTAATCAATATTGATTTCGAATCATCAATATCAGTCTTAATCAATGGTCATATGATCAAGAATAAGGCGATTAAAAATATATATATGTAACTCTCAGTATTATGATTTCAATCGTGATAACAAGTCCCAAATTTCAATCAAGAAACTTATCATATCCATCAAACCATTGATAATAACTATTATAAAAGAATAATATTATTTCTACCAAAATTAAAATTATATTAATTAACAAAAAATATGTTCAAATTATCATATGTGAGATAGGATCTAGTTGGATCCACGGCATATCCCAAAAATATAGTCAACCATTTAAAGAGAGACACGTGTCATATCTAGGCTATAATGTAACGTATGATATTTTTTGATATTTTTAAGTCTAAATGACTAATGCTTCTAGATTAAAGGGAGCATTGTAAATAATGTTTTGCAAAAGTAGCACTTTGTCTAATAATTATTTGTATTTTCTCCGTCTTAATTTATATAAATTAGTTTGATTTAATATAAAATTAAAAAATATTTTTAAAAATTTATGATGTAAAATGAGTCATAA
>JAOTQR010000086.1:17771083-17789499 GCA_025774065.1 Solanum ossicruentum | reverse complement strand
GAGGTGCATTTTTTTACCTCTCAAAAGGGGCCTCCTTTTGAGGCCCCTTTTGAGAGGCCCCTTTTGAGAGGTGCATTTCATATATTTTGCTAATGGGGGGCCAAATGTGCCATTTGGTTGTGTTTTTGTAAATTTTGATCAGACTATACTAGTCCAGAGTCATACCCGAATCAAGAGGAAGAACACAGCTGCAGAATTGAAGGATAAAAATGAGTTGACTCGGCAAAAATAATCAAATATGCATCGCATACTAGGGGGGAAAAGTTGTGCTAGCTGAAAAGGAGGGAAAAAAAGGCGCGAAGCAGGAAAAAAATGCACAGTCCGTGTCGCGAACTTGTGCAAAATGGTCAAGTTAGCAAATAAAGCAAAAATCATCTCAAAATAAGCTAGTCCGCATCGCTGACTTTGAGGATGTGCTTGCAAAAATTGAATTACGGGATTTTTAAGTTATATTTTGTTTAAGCTTTAGGTTTCATAACTGATTTTTGACAGAACTTAGAGGAGACGACTGAAAACTCTTTTCTAGGGCTATTTTGGTTAGTTTTCATCTTTGTTTCTTGGTTATTAATGACTTTTAGCCTATTCTTGATGTACGAGTCTATGATGAGTGGATAATTCTCCCTTATTCTGGGGTTGTAGCCATAGATAATGTTTTAGTTCTTGATTTTTGACATATATGAATGGGTTTCTTCAGACTACTCTTATATTACTTATATCTATACTTTAAAGCCTGGTCAACTATGGAGTAAACTTGTTGTTCATTCTGGATTTGAGAGATGTTAGAATGGATAGAACATAATAGTATAGGGAGCTTGTTCGACTAGGAGATTAGATTGATTCATGTAAAGAAGACCAGTGACAACTACCCTTACACCTCGCTTGGTTCATACAGAAAGATAACGATAAAGCACTTTTCTTGATGTGTTTATCCTCGCTAAATGATGTAATTAGGCAGTTAATAACAGTAGGCTGACAGAGGTATGCAACTCTGTTTAGGTAATATTAACCCTGTGAATTAGTTGTCAGGAACCCATATATGCAAACTTTGAGACTAAAACGGTGCTAATAAGGTTACAATCCCGGAATCACTCTTAATTTAATAAGTTAACAAAAAACCAGTCTAGTTTAGTATTTTAATTAGTTATTTCATTTTTCCACAAATCTCTTCACTATTTTGACTAAAACACTCTAAATGTAATACTTGGATTGTTTACCAATTTTGTTTAAATCATTTGGGTTCGATATTCTGGCCCCTTAATCAGGGCCATTATATTACTTGTTTAGACCACGTACACTTGTATGCGTTGGGGAGCAATAGGATGAACAATGCTTTAAGTGCGAAGTGGTAATATTAGACATATTTATACTCCCAATAGCCAATTTTATGCATGTTCGTAGATTAGTTAGAGGAAAAATTGATAGAGTATAGATGGTTTTAGTGTAATTTCGCTATTTCACGCTAATCCTTGGCTGAGAGCACTTTTTGGTTGTACTTCACAGGTTTTTAAATAGGTATGCATGTCTAAGTTCATAGTCGAAAAACAAGGAAGGATACAACTAGAAGAGAGAGCAATAAAAAGCAACATTGTACGAGAAAAGAACAACTCTGTGTTGCGGAGTAGGCTATGACAGTTTGTAATTTGAAAAGGAGCATAAAGAGGCATGAAACACTAATGGGGGAACAAGTCTGCATCGCAAACTAGGTCCAAGATAGTACAAATTTCATGGGATGAGGTGGAAGTGCAAAATACATAGTGAGGGAACCAGTTCGCATCGTGGACCTTGATATTACACAGTAAAAGTTGAAAAACGAGATTTCTTAGATTTAAATACTATTTTTAGTCATTATTTTATTATAATTCTTTTGCTAGGACAGAGAAGAGAGATGAAGAACTCCATCGTAGGGTTATTTCTTTCATCTTTTCTTCTTTAAATTCATTTTTTGAATGTTTCTTAGACTAATTTTATGTTTGAGACAAACAATGAGTGGCTAATTTTTCATATCTGAGATTGTAGCCACAGACTATGTTCTACACTTCATTTTCTATGATTTATGAATGGGTTTTAGTTTAATTACTCCAGTATTCCTTTCATCTATATTTCATAGTTTGGCCAATCATGAAATACACTTGTTGTCTACCTTGGATTCGGAAGATGTTAAGGGGATAGAGCACATGGTATGCGGAGCTTGTTTTTTCTAGGAAACTAGTATAATTCATATATGGGGGACTTATGACACCTACCCATATACCTTGCTTGGTTAATAAAATTGGAAGATAGATTTAATGTGTTTTCATTGATCACACTTATCCCCGTTCAATGATGTAGTTTGGCTGTCAATGAGAATAGGCAGGTAGAGGTTGAAAGACCGTGCTTGGTAAATTAAACCCTGTAAATCAGTAGTTGGAAGACCCATGAATAATCATAAGAATTGAGGCTAGAACATATACTCCTGCAATCTCGTTTAATTTGGTAAAACCTCAGCAAAGTAGTCAATCATAGTTTGATTTTTATACTTAGCATAAATAATCATCATCCTTTCTAGCACAACACACATTGCATAATTCTTCTTTTGATAATAACTGAAAGTTAACTAAAGTCCTTGGGTTCAATATCCCGGCTCTCTGAGAGTCACTATATTACTTGAGTAAATCGCGTACACTTTCATCTACTAGGGAAGCAACACACGTCCCCATCTTCATCTTCTTCACGAATGTACAATGTACAACACCAACCAGCAGCCACAAATTACACCAACGCGACTTGTGACGCTTGTTGTACAAGGACGTACTTGAAGGCCAAGTGTCACCATCCTAATCCTCATCCATCCTTGCCTTGAAGCGAACGGAATTTGACTGGTTTGTGCAATTTTCAGCTATTAGGAAGCTTTGGATAAGGGTTTGATTCCAAATTGGAATATTCCTTCAGGATTCGATCTGAATTTCCCCCTAATTTTTGACCTAATTCTCCCTATATTCCCCTTGTTTTGAGGCGGCTACAGAAGCCTTAAAAATCAACTATTGTTCATTCACATAATACTCTAGTATAGGAATTTCGAGGAAAGTTCTCTAGCCGAAGAATTTGTTCAAAATCGCGTTCCTATCATCTAATTGGAAAGTTAAATTGGTAGGATGTATTAATTAAAATAGTCCTTCGATTAGAATTTAGTCCACCTAATATAATGTTTGGTTGCACAATGCAAACATGGCATACTTAATCCATCATATGTGGCCTTATCTAATACCAAGGATATCAAGGGATTACTAATATCAGGTTTAGAGTACGAAATGACTTAACTGCCCTTTAAAATAAAGGCTTACAATTTTTTTAATAAATTAGTTTAGAGTATGTGTTGCACAGGTACATTACGTAAATTCATATAAAAAGACAAGACAAATAGTTTATTTATAAAAAATTATTTAACTATACATTACATGCAATTTTTTTAAGAAATAATGACAATAAATATAGGAGTACCTAAGACCAAATTTAAATTGAATTTAAAATATGAAGCAGGATGATTTACAACAAAAAAGGAGTCATGCCACTCCTACAGTAATAGTGATTTTATTTGCCAAAAAATTACTACAAGTTATTCTAACATTATATTTTTATCATATAGTTTACTTTAATTATATATTCTAAGATTCCTTAATCTTTAAAATATTTTTCTCTTATCATATATTTTAGAAATTATTAATTTTTCTAATACATCTATTTATATATTTTACGACTCCTTAACTTTTAACTGTATTTTTATCTTATCATATATTTAGGATTCCTTGATTTTAAAAGATTTTTTCCTCTTATTATATATTTTAGGACCCCTTAATTTAAATAGTATAAAGATAATCAAATAATAATTTGAGAAAAATCTTAATAACAATTTTATCTATTATAATGTCTTTTAATGAAAGGATAAAATTGTGTCAAGTTAAATGAATATTTTTATGAACGTGCATATTTTAATATAGTATAGGTAGATAAGGATTGTGATTTTTTCTTAAAAGGGATTATGATTTTTTTAAAAAGAAAAATTACAAAACATGGTGACAAAATTATTTTTGCTCTAGCTAGTTAGAAGGTTATAAAAATAATATTATCCGATAATTATCTACATGAAATATAAAATTTCACAATAATTCAAGGTTATAATTGAAAAAAAAATTGATAGAGTATTAAACCAAACACAAAATTAGATAGAAAGCAAATGAACCAAACACTTGACAAAAAATAATTCTTGCATTACTAATTCCTGCACTATTAATCCCTGCATTATCAATCTTTGTACCAAACGGCCCCTTGGTGTTTAAACTTCCACATCATCAGTTGTAAGTTTTCTCAACAAGTTTACTGCAATATTGGTTGATTATTTTATTATTATGGTTTGTCACTGTTTAAGAGCCAAATGTATCGAAATCCCAATATTAATGCACTGTACCATTATTTGAGTTTAGTTAGTAATTTCCTTAACCAATTATCATGCTTGATTTTTTTTTAAGAGGCATGAAGTTGTGAGCAAAACAGGATTCCTTCAATTACTAGATCATTTGGTATAATTGTGTATTTTATATTTTATTTTATTATTTTTATATTTTAAATGAATGTTTGAGTTATGTTAACTTTCTCACATGTCTTTCTGCATGCTCATATTATTTCCAATGGTGACTTAGAATTCACAAATTCTCAATATTCCATTCACCATTTTGATATGTCTTAATTGAAAAGACAATAGCTAGTACTTAAATCATGTGATTTATTTAAATGACATTAGCTTTAGAGTGTTATCCTATCTTTGTAAAAATACCAAATATGATCTATCTTTGCTGGTCATATACTTGTAGAAATACCAAATGTGAATTTTTGTACGTTGATTGTTAATTTAGGATAACAGTATCATGATTCATGAGCATTTCAAAACTCATTTCATTAAATTTATGTTTTACCTTATTATTATTGTTGTTGATAGATTCTTATATATGTATATTTTATAATGCATGTTATCTATTCGGATGAATCATTTCGACTCCACCATTTCTCTCTTGCATGTCGAGTTAGGTCATGGAAGCCTAACTTCCTTTTTGTAGAAGTGATGCAGAAAAAGGGCTAGGCAGGCCCGAAATATAACTTCTTTCTTTTAGAATTAGGACATGATGGAATTGGACCTGCTAAGCCCAAAAACTTGAATTTACTTTTTTAAGGATCACATATTGTAGAGTATTAATTACAATCTATCCCTACCCTTTTTAATTTTATCAAAATCCCTCAAAATTTGAACTGCTTGGGTACATTAATGAGCAGCCAATACAAAATTACAATACATTAAATACCTTCAGTTGAGCGAAAAGGGGAAGTAAAACGTAAAATTTATTCAGTCCCTAAAATCATGCTAATGTAATTGATGTCAAACTTTTTAATTCATAACAGCTTCCCATAATTCAAAATTTGAAGGAAAAAAAATTGCTTCCCAATAATGTGTTCTCCCTATTCTAAAAACCAAAACAATTCTTCCATATCTGTTCTAAAAATTTCTATAGTTTTCATCTTGTATTAATGTATTTGATGCATAATGAATGTGACAATATTGTTGTGGCATACAGGGATTTGGAAAACGAAGATTAATTATCAAAAATGCAAAAGTGATGAAATAGTTATTGCTCAATTGATTTCTTATGTAAATCTCAAAGGTACCATTGTTGTTGCACTATCCATAGAACTTTTTTTAATTAAAATTTGGGCAGATGACCCATTTTATTTAAATCAACGTAGAAGAGCTACAACCCAAATACAACGGTCATCACATTAAAGGTCCAACATGAAATAAAACCCAACCCGACCCAAGAATGCACTACCTTAACGAAAATAAAATAGTAGTGAAGAAGCCAGGGTTTCCTAAAAAGGACCCTGCAACTTCTTCTACTCTCTTTTTGTAGGCGATGTTGACTCAGTGACTCCCTTATCGCTGATTTGAGCTCAAAACTATGTGAATCAGCAACTATCTTCATGTGATGTCTTCGAAGAGTTTGATATTCAGCTCGTAAAGGTAAGTCATGCTTCATCGTCTAGTTCAAGGATTGCTCTATTGAACACTGATGTGAAGTTATCGTTGTAGGTGTCTTTTCCGGTGGAGTACAGATGATGAAGGGGCCAGTAACTTTTGCATTCCATTCCATGTAAGTCTATCTCCTATCCTTCCTTTTGTTTGTGCTAGATCTGAACCATGCTGATGGTGCTCTGTTTCAGTTTTTCAGGTGGTCAAGAGGAGAAAAAGGCGTGCTCATACGTAAATCATGGGTCCACTGAGAGTGCACGGGCTTCTCTTCTAACTGGTTCTTCTTTTTGCTGGTTTTTGCACTTTTTGTTAGTTGACTTAGCTTAGGCTTAGTTAGTGGTAGACTAGGCAATGGTTTGTAAATATTCATGTGCCAAACTGTAGTCTTCATGCTATGCACCCAGAACTTGTATGGTGCTCTCTCCGATCTGTTTGCTTTAATCCTCAAAAATAGGATTTAACTCTTGTCTGTTTTTAATATTTTGCGTGCCATAGATGGAAGCTCTCTGAATGTCTTGAACTGTTGTTTACCATCTCTTTCCAGTGCTATGTTTGTGATGTTGTCTGCAAATTGATTTCCTTCTCTGAGTGTGTGTTGAATGCTTGTTCCTATATCTCCTTTTAGCTCTCTGATCTCCTTTATGATGTGTAGAATTTCCCAAGATATCTTTCATTCTCCTTTAAGCATTTTAACAATACCTAGGGAATCTGACTCCACTACCAAGTTATGCATTTGAATGCTTTGACAGTATATTAAGGCTTTCAACACTGCAGTTGCTTCAGCAACTACATTTGTTGATATCCCTATCACATCTACCTCTGCATAGATGAAATCACATGTGCATTCCTAATACAAAATCCATAAGAGCTCAAATCAGGATTATCTCTATTTGCATCATCGGTGTTGCACTTCAACCATCCTTCCTAAGGAAAATTTCACTTAATGACCTTGTAATGCAACTTTGTTCTATACTGTTGGATCGGGTCCAGACATTCAGGCCACCTACTAGGAGGATCAAACCACTTAGAAAAAAGGACTCTAACTAACTGGTATAGAGTTGCTTCACACTTGGCCTGTAGAGAAGCATATGAGATATGTTTTCCATGCCTGATGTTGTTTCTTCTCTTCCAGAGTTCACAAATTAGGATTGCAAGAATAGCTCTTAGCACAGCTCTTCCTTTCACCTTCTCCACAGTATGCCACCTATTTAGTAGGACACTACTAAGACTTCGACCTTCTAATGTGAGACCTGCACAAGAAACAAAATACCCTCATAGCTTTTTTACTATGGGAACTATTAGAAATAAATGGTACATTGTTTCCTCCACTCCTTCACTACAACAATAACATTTTGACACAATGGGGATCCTACATCTCTTAAGATTATCATCTCTAGGGATTCTACTCTTGATAACCCTCCACAGGAAGAAGGATATCTTATGAGGCAGCCCACTTGTCTATACAAATTTGGCCCATTCCACCTTGTCCCTCTTGTGTCTTACAATTTGAAAAGCAGTCTTTGAGGTGAATTCCCCAGATGTACTCCTTATCTACCAAGGTTTATCTAGCACATTGGTCTGTTTAGTCTTGATGTTACTGAGGATAAAGTCACACATTTCTGAAGAAATAGTCTATCCCAATCTTTCAGCTTGCCATCCTCCTATTTCCTACATGAACCCCTTAACCTCTACCTCCTTATCCTTGCAAAATCCTCTTCTGCGTAGTACAGAGCTCCCAGCTTAGTTCAATTGTCAAACCAAAAACTGGAGCTACCCATAACCTGCCACCACATAAAAGGTTTCATTTCTTCTCTAACAGCCACCATATCTCTCCAAATATGTGATGTTGTTGCGCTCATAGCCATTGTAAGATGGTGCTTCTTACAATACTTATTGCCCATGTAAGTACCCCACAAAGTGGCCGCTGATGTCCGAAAATTCCTCCATAACTTAGCATACATGGCCCTATTTACATCAAATAGAGATCTTAATCCAAGTCCTCCTTCCTCTTTTGGGTAACACATATCTTCCCAAGAAACCCAATGTCTCTTCCTGTCTAACCCTGTATTACCCCAAAAAAATTTAGCCATTGTTTGATGTATGCTTCTGATCACCCCCTTCGGGGAAATCATAGCAGACAACAAATACATTGGCATTGAGTGGAGAACATGCATGATAAGAATGGCCTTTCTCTAAATGAAAGATATTTGTTCTGCCAAGAAAAGATTCTTTTAGAAATCTTCCTTACCATCTCCTCAAAGTACACACACTTCTTCCTTCCATAAAATATAGGACATCCAAGATATGTGAAGGGGAACTCCTCTTGTCTAATCCCTGTAAACTTCCTATACCTAATTGAGAAAATTAGAGGGGCTTTCTCATGTAGGTAGAAACAACTGTTGGATTTATTCACAAGCTAACTAGACACTTTCTCATAGGACCTTAAAACATTCATCATCTTTATCACAGAATTCCTATCATCGAAACAAAACATAATAGTATCATCTACATAGGACAAATAATTAATCTCTGGACTTCACTTAGGAAGCCCATAGCTAATGAAATCCCTATCCCTGTGCAGATTATTCAGATTTCTTGAGAAAACCTTAATAGCGATAATAAAAAGAGTAGGAGATAGAGGATTCCATTGCTTAAGTCCCCTAGAAAATTGGAAGAATCCATGCAACTGACCATTAAGAAGAACAGAGTACCAATTATTGGATAATAACCTCCATACAATATCAGTGATCACCTCAGATAAATCAAGCTTTCTCAACACTTTTGCTAAGAAAATCGAAGAAACCCTGTCATAGGCTTTGGTCATATCAAGTTTGACCATAACATTGGTGTTCTTATTCCTCCTTCTGATGTCCCCTATGATTTCTTGTGCCAGTAACATATTCCCAACAATGTTCCATCCTTTCACAAAACCTGATTAGTTTGGGGATATAATTTTTTGAAATACCATCACCAGCCTACCATGCAAGACTCTTGAAATCACCTTGTTAATAAAGCAACTAAGACTGATTGGCCTTAGGTCTGAGAATATTCTCACACTCTCTTTTTTGGGTAGCAGAACCAGGTTGGTATGGGTAACATGCAAAGAAAGAATTTGCCCACAAAAGAAAGCCCTAACCAGCCCGGTGACATCCCCAGCAACAAACTGCCAACATGATTGAAAGAATAAACCTGTAAAATCATCTGGACCAGTTGTACTTTCCCTATTTAACTCGAAAACTGTCTACTTGACCTCCTTCTAATCTGGTAGTTTGATCATTTCCTGTTTTCCCTCTTCTGTGACCTGTTTAGGAATGATATCAAGCATTCTAAAATCCTGAATGTCTTCATCTTCAGTTAACTGATCTCTGAAGAAACTCAAAGCCTCCGCCCTTATTTCAGCTTCGTCTGTTAACAGCTGACCTTGAGCATCTTCAATTTCAGTTATATGTAACATCCTCCTTTTTCCTTTCACATATGAATGGAAAATTTTGGAATTTTTGTTCCCCTGAGCAAACCACTTCATGCCTGCTTTTTGCTTCCAGAAATCCTCTTTCAACTTAAGAAAATGTTTCTGCCTCTGCTTTACTGAATTCAGCTCTATTTTCTAGGGATGGCAAAATTTCTACCTGAGCCTTCTTAAATCTAATAATATCCTCCAACGTAGCTATTTGTATAAAGATATTTCCAAAAGCTCTCTGACTCTATTCTCTGCCAATACTCTTTTAGTTTTCTTGAGTTTTGCATGAAACTTCAAGAAAGGGCACCCAGAAAAGTCTACCTTCCAACTTGTTTTGACCACCTCTTTGAACTCCTTGTGTTTGCACCAAAAATTCAAAAAATTGAAACTATTTTTTCACATTTTTTGCAATAGAATTGCAAGTCACATGGATAGGTGTATGATCTGATCCTTGCCTTGAGAAATGTTGCACCTCCACTACAGGAAAGACATCATCTAGCTCCTGATTTACGAAGACCCTCTCTAGCCGTTCAAAACTACATACTTTGTTGATTCTCTCATTCCACCATGTATATTTGTTTCCAGAGAAAATAACCTCTGAAAGTACACATGCACTTATACAATGTGCAAAGTCAACAGCTTCATTTTGGTTGAAGTCAAGTCCTCCCATCTTTTCTTCTTCACTCAGGATA
The DNA here is from genome assembly GCA_025774065.1 of Solanum ossicruentum. Taxonomy (NCBI): domain Eukaryota; kingdom Viridiplantae; phylum Streptophyta; class Magnoliopsida; order Solanales; family Solanaceae; genus Solanum; species Solanum ossicruentum. The sequence continues at coordinate 17,779,298 of JAOTQR010000086.1, read as the reverse complement.
ACATTAAAATCCCCCCCCCCCCCCGACCATCCATGGACAGTTACTGGTCTCTATATGATGTAGATCTTCCCACAATTCAAGTTTATCAATGGCACTGCACTATGCATAGATGAGAAGAAAAAAACTAAAAAAAATTTATCAACCATTATTGTATTTGATATAAAATCACATAAAAATCTAATATTGTGTCAAACCACTGTTGCATTTGATACAAAAAATATACACAATTCAATATTGTATCATGCATTGTTATATTTGATATAATATTATACAAAAACATACAATATTTATGTCAATCACTATTGCATTTGACACAAAATATACATATAATCTAATTCTGTATTATGTACCGATGTATTTGATATAAAATTACATAAAAGCACAACATTATGTCAATCACTGTTACATAATTTGATGTTGTATCATGCACTGATGTATTTGATATAAAATTGCAAAAACAAACAATATTATGTCAATCACTGTTACATAATCTGATGTTGTATCATGCACTGATGTATTTGATATAAAAATACAAAAAAAACACAATGTTGTGTCAATCACTGTTGCATTTGATACAAAAAATTACACATAATCTAATATTATATCATGCACTGTTGCATTTGATAGAAAATTACACAAATTTCTACATTGTGTCAATCATTATTGCATTTGACACAAAATTACACAGAATTCTAATATTGCATCAATCATTGTTGCATTTGATACAAAATACACATAATCCAATGTTGCTTCATTCATTGTTGTATTTGATACAATAAAACGTAGAGATAAACTAAATCTATTTACAAGATTTTAGAAAAAGATGGCGAGGACTAATACAAAAATAAAAAAAGATGGAGAAGACGAATATAAAATTTTAAAAAAAAAGGACGAAGAAGACGAACGTGTTGTAGAAGGGTTGAAATTAATTGGCAGGAAAGAGAATAAATTTGAAATTAAAAAATGATAAGTACCTATCATGATTTTAGGAGAGAAAGAAGGAAGATATTGAGAGTGAAAATAGAAAAAGAAAATCTTTTATTTTAGGGATTGAAATTTATGTATCAGACTGGATTGATGTTTATAGAAAAAAATGAATTTTTTGAAATATTTTGAAATGGTAAGGAATAATATTAAATAAGTAAATAAGGAAATGTAGTTAGGTAACTATTCCTTTATTAGTTGTTGTATTACTTTGATTAAACACCAAATGACAAATCATTTTTATGTTAATTCTTTCTGTGATGATGGCATATTTTATTTACTCAATTATATTCAAATTTTCAAATTTTTCGAAAATGGTCAAGTTGTCAATTTTTTCTTAAAATGTTTCTTTTAAATTTTAAGTCGCATTTAAGTTAAGTCTTAATAAATATTGATGTTTTTAAATCATTAAGTTATTTATGATATTTTCATAAATTAAAATATTTTTTCAAGGCTTTATTTTCAGTTAAATTTTTTTCACAAATTTCACTCCTTTAAAGTATCCCAAATATTTTTCTTAAAAACTTGAAAATTTCTTACTTAACCAATTTCGGTAGAATTTTAGAAAGTTTAGAAGTTAAAATGGTCATTTCCTTTTAAGTCAATTTTTTAAGACTAATTAAGTTAATTTAGAAGACTAATTGAATTGATTTTTCCCCTTCAATTTAATTAAGTTCAAACAGATTTTTTTTCCTAAAAAGTCATCTTTTAACTTATGTTAAAAACTAATTTAAATCTAGTTATAAACTTATAATAGATATAAACATTTTCCAAAACTTTTCAAATATATATGTTTCTTTAATATTTTTTATATTAACCTAACTAAGGCCGGTTAATTATTTTTTAACATATTCTAAAAGATACTTAACCTTTCCCTTAATTAGAACCCTAACCCAGAACTCTTATAAGTTTACTAATAACTTGAAGTTAATTTAACATCACTTTAGTAGAATAGATATTCTAATTTATCTTAAAAATAATTAAGTAGTGACTCCTTAAGTTAAATAATTTAGGAATCATCAATATATATGTTGTACACCGTTTGACCTCAAGTTAAAATGTGGTATAACAACAATATTTAGATATAATGTATATATTATTCTCTGTCGTTACATAGTATCATACATCAACAATTTGAACAATAATTCTATTTAAAAAAAAAAAAGTAGGGCACGCGATAGAACTACTATGAAACTCTTTTGTAATAGGTAGAAGGACTCTTTTGAAACTCAATTTAATTAACACAGAGCATTGGTAAGACCTAGTCTTCTTGCATATTGATCTAGTTCACTATAACCCTGAAATAGTTCGATAAGAGCTATTAGTGAATACTCGTACAGTCAATCTCTCAAAGGCCTTTAGAGATCTGACTGATCTTATATTCCAGAAGATAAGTTTGTCTATCATTGATAACTATGAGCACCCTTATCCTACTATGCCTTGTTTTGACTTGAAGAGGTAGAGTATTCTGGATTCTTTTCATTCCACTTCTCAGTCCTTCAATGTGTCTCAGAGATAAATCATCTTTCTTGCCTGCATTTGCAACATTTTCCTCCACATTTTCATCCTTCTCAATGTCTTTTCTTGTCAGATCTTGATCTTTGGGTACTATATCAATCTCAGATAATCCCAATGCTTTGGGAGAATTAATAGGACTGTGTTCACCTTCATTGGTGTGTTTCCCGTAATTGTGAACTGACTCCAGATTAACCTCGAGTGGTGCCCCCATTCTGATCCTTATTTGCACTGCGCTTGTTATTTACAGGATCTTGTCCTCGGGGAATATCCGATTTGCTCTCATCACCCTTAGCATTCTCCTCAGAAGGAATTTCTCCTTGCTCTTTAGTCATATCTCCAATATTGTCTGCAATGCCTTTACCCTTGTCAGACTTAAACTTGTCATTAATCCAATCTTTTGTTATTATCTCCTTGGTTGCATTATCTTTGGGTGGACTATCCCGATCCTTTAATTTCTCCTCCATAACCACCAAAGCTTTGTTGTTTGTTTCCACCTAATCATCTTTCCTCCTAATTCCCATGGGATTCTATTTTTGAACTATCTTATTTCCCCCTTTTCCCTTTTATTCCTTGAAGTGTCCTTTTTTGTTTTGGCCATTACCCTCACCCCCCATCTTAACCTTGTCATCTGCTTTAGTTTTTTTCAGCCTCTTCATCATTCTCCTTAGAATATTGTAATCATTTAAAATTTATTAAATATAAATGTTAAAATGAATCAAATTATATTAAATTCATGAATATATTAGTCCAAATAAATGTTATGGATTAATATAATTGGGTTACTTATTTAAGTCAAATAAATACTAATTTAATTAAAACTCATATTGATTGATCTGGGCTACAATATAAGAGTTCAAATTAATACGCCCAATATTATTTCATCCAAGAGGCTCATGTTGGTGCCACGTGTCAAATGATATGGCACGCGAAGTCAAATAAAGAAGCCAATAGGATCATGCCATGTGTCAAAATAATAGATCTATTTCATTAAAGCTTAATATCATGTTACTTAAATCTGATTGGCTAAAGGGAAATCTTTCCTATTATAATTCCTTTATTCTACAACTATAAATAGGGGTTTTCATAACTCAAAGAGACATCAAGAATTCTAAAAAGAAGCTAGAGAGAGCTCTGGATCAAACGCCACAAATTTCTCTACAAGTTTAAGAATTCAAACATTCAAGTTCAAAAACAGGCTTAAAAGTCCTTGAATTCAAGATCAAACTCAAGAACAAATTCAAGCTTCAAGATCAAAATCAAGAACAAATTTAAGTTTCAAGAACAAGATCAAGAATAAATTCAAATTTCAAAATCGAGTTCAAGAACAAATTTTAAATTCAAGATCAAGTTCAAGAGCCCTTAAATTTACACTGAAAAGGCGAATCATAAGATTGATAGAGATTGTAACACTCACATATCGAAATCAAATACTACAATTATTGTGATACTTTCATTTTTGATTATTATTTTCTTGTCATGGATTTTATCGTCTACAAACTCGGGCACACCCAGCGGGATAATCTTTACCTCTTATCTCAACTTTTCAAGAATCTAACAATAGTGAAATGACTTCCAAAAAGATCAACTCCCAATGAACTTTCTATAAGGTTGCTGACTCCAAATTCTCTGTCGAAGCAGAGGAAATTCTTGGTGTTACTTTTGAAAGTTTTGGAGATGTTACGGGGAGCAAGGCCACTATGCTAGGACAACAAACACTTCAAGTGTCGTCCATATCAATTCATGTTCTTGGACCTTCAACTCCGAAAGGAGCAAGATCCTCCATAAATGTCTTAGATGAAGGAAATAATATTTCCAAAAAGATTGAAAGGGCTTTAGCTTCGCTTGAGCTTCATAGATCCAAGAACTCCACTTCATAGAAAGACTTGCATGATTTGATTCTTTTGAAGATCAACTTGCACAAGAACTCATACTGTTCTCCGGCAGCACCACTGATCATGCAAGCAATGGTAACTAACACTTTATCTAGGGAGGAGCAATTAGCAAGTTTGACTAAAGCAATTGAAGACTTGACAAAGTGCGTGCATGAACAGGATTCTAAACTTTTTATGTTGACAAATAAAATGGATAACATGATTGAAAGAGGATCAAATCAAGCATCTATGAAGCTTTACAGAATTCAAGACAAAGGAGAGTCTTGCATAAAGCAAACAAAGACCAAGCTTTGATTCCTATTGATCAATCAACGGACTTAATCATAGAGACTATCGAAGATAAATTTAAATCCTCATCTAAATTTTCCCTCGCATATGCAATGCCATACATACAGAAGATTGATAATTTGGAGATGCTTGAGGGCTATCAACCATCTAAGCTTCAATAATTTGATGGCAAAGGAAATCTAAAGCAACATAAAGTGCACTTTATTAAAACTTGCAATGATGTTGGAACATATAGTGATTATCTTGTTAAATAATTCATTCGATCTCTCAAAGAAAATGCCTTTGATTGGTATATAAATCTTGAACCTAGTTTTATAAATTGTTGGGAACAGTTAGAGCAAGAGTTTCCTCAATTGTTTTTATAGCACAAGACGTGTCGTTAGTATGATCAAACTCACAAAGGCTCGTCAACATGAAGATGAGCTAGTTGTCAACTTTATCAATCACTGGAGAAATTTGAGCCTCAACTGCAAATATCTCCTTAGTGAAACTTCTAGTGTTGAAATGTGTATGAAATGGGATCTTCACTATATCTTACAAGGATTAAAGCCTAATACATTTGAAAGAGTTGGCAACGCATGCGCATGACATAAAATTAAGTATGACTATAAGAAGAAATCAACGGACTCTTGTGGGCCTCACAAAGATGAAGATGAAGATATAGAAGAACTCCAAAGTAAGGGCAACATTTGAAAATAACTTTGAAGAGTCTATGTATATCTTGACACTCCTTAATTCATGAGGATAAACTGTAAGTTAAAACGCTCTTGGACGCACGAGCCTAAACTGTATGTCACAAAGTTTTTCAAATTTGAGCCAAATTTTGAAGTTTGAAAGCTTCTTAAATTTGAGCTAAACTCTAAGTCAGAAAACTAATTCGAGCCAACCTTCATATTGTGAAGCTCTTTAATTTTGAGTTTGACCTCCATATCGAAAGATCGTCAAATTATGAGTCAAATTTCAAATCAGAAGCTCTCTAAGTTTGAGCAAAATCTTCAAGTTTTGAAGCTCATCAAATTCGAGCAAAATTTTCAAGTCAAAGTGCTCCTTGACGCACGAGTTTAAAATGTATCTCATCAAATTGAAGCTAAACCTTTAAGTCACAAAGCTCCTCAAATTCGAGCAAAATCTTCAAGTTTTAAAGCTAATTAAATTTGAGCAAACTCTTCAATTCAAAGTGCTCCTTGATGCATGAGTTTGAAATGCATCTCATCAAATTTAAGCTAAACCTTCAAGTCACAATGCTCTTCAACTTTGAGCTAAGTTTTTAAGTTTTGATGCTCCTCAAATTTGAGCAAAATCTTTAAGCATCAAAACTCATTAAATTTGAGCAATATCTTCATATCATGATATTCCTAACCTATTAGAGTATAAACTGTGTATGACACCCTCAAAGAAATATCCGCTACGTTGAAAATCTTGAAAGAGGTAGCCTAGACAAAAGTTAGGACGAAAGAAACACTCTCCCCGAACTACGCTGTGACTTGATCTTCTTCATTGAGGTATGTAGACGCTTGAAATTATATTCTAAGTTCAGTTGTAGAAGTGTTAAAAACTATATGCCCGTACTAGATTCCTTATAGGGAAAAACCTATAGAATGTAAGTTTATTCAATAGCATGCTTAAGGCTTTCAATTTTGGTCAAGTTTGCAAATTGAAGTTTTCAAATTCCTTAAGTTTGCAAGTTGAAGTGAACGAGTTATTTCTCAAATTAACAAAGTATACAAGTTGAAGTCTTCAAATTCTTCAAGTTTACAATTAGAAGCCTTCAGATTCTTCAAGTATACAAGTGAAAGTCTTCGAATTCTTCGAGTTTACGAGTTGAAGCCTTTGATTCTCTAAGTGTGCAAATCAGAATCTTCAATTTCTTCAAGTATACAAGTTGAAGTCTTCGAACTCTTTGAGTTTACAAGTTGAAGCCTTCAAATGCTTCAAGTATACAAGTTAAAGTCTTCAAGTTCTTCGAGTTTGCTAGTTGAAATCTTTGATTCTCCAAGTATGCAAATCAAAGTCTTCAAATTCTTCAACTACACAAGCTGAAGTCTTTAAATTCTTCAAATTTGCAAGTTAAAGTCTTTGATTCTCCAAATATACAAATCAAAGTCTTTAATTTCTTCAAGTATCTAAGGTAGAGCCTTCAAATTCTTCAAGTGCGCAATTTGAGGTTTCAAATCAAACATGTGTACGTATTAAAGACTTTAAATTCTTGATATTTGCAATTTGAAGTCATCAAATTCTCTTCTTCTTAAAGCTGAAGTTTCAAATCTACCAAGTTTATAACTCAACTTCTTTAAAGTTGTTGAGACTGAAAGTTAAAGCCTTCAAGCCTTGACCTTTAAATTTACATTTCTTAAGGCAAAAATGAGTAACTATATCTTTGCATCGTGAGGATTCCCTCAAATTTCCTTTCTTGAGGGCAAAGACGAGTATCTATCCCATATGCCACAAGAATCTCTCTAAATGCTCATACCTTAAGGTGGACAAAATTTGTCCCTTTGAACCTTAAGCTAGCCTTTTCATGGGCTTATCCTTAAAAGGGTCTCCACATTTTCATACCTTAAGGTGGACACAAATTGTCCCTTTGCACCTTACCTTTGCACCTTAAGATGGCCTCTTCACAAGCATTTGAAATATTGTAAAGCCTTGAACTGGTGATATCATATGTTTAAATCTTTAGAATATTGTAAAGCCTCAAATTGGTAATCTCTTATGTTTAAACATTGAGAATTTTGTAAAGCCTCGAATTGGTGATCCCTTATATTTAAACATTTAGACAGTGTAAAGCCTCGAATTGATGATCCCTTATGTTTAAACATTTGGAACAGTATAAAGCCTCGATTGGTGGTCCCTTGTGTTTAAACATTTGGAGCATTATAAAACCTCGAATTGGTGATCTCATTTGTCTAATTGGGAACATTGTAAAGCCTCGAATTGATGATCTCACAGTGGCGACATAGAACACATCCCTTCACCTCTCAAGATCAAATTCTTGTGTTATAGAATCAGCAAAACACAAATATTGCTCCCTTTGACCTACCAAAAAAAGGTGGTCGAACAAAAAAAGAAGTGGAAAGAAGGGGGTCATACCTCCACAAAGACACTTGGTATTGGACTTCAATTTTAATTGAAAAATATGAAGGAAATGTCTCCACGCAGCATAGACTTTTAGTGATGGATGTGGGGATCAAGAGAGAAAGGAAGAAGAGGATTTTGTTTGCCCGACCTAGAATTCGCTGGGGAAGCCTTACACCTGCTCTTTCACGCGAGATGGAAGAAAGGTTGAGGAACCTCGGGGCGTGGACTAGCGAAGGCAATGCGAATATTATGTGGGATACGACAGCTGGCTACATCCGAAAGGTAGCGACTGAGGTCCTAGGTGTTACGCGAGGACCTTGCGGTGGGCGTAAAGGTGATTGGTGGTGGAATGCGGAAGTACAGGGCAAAATTGAGGATAAGAAGGTCGCGTTCACCAAATGGTTGGAGTGTAGGGATGACGTTGAGAAACAAATGCTTAGGGAAGCCTATAGAAAGGC
>JAOTQR010000086.1:17733823-17751955 GCA_025774065.1 Solanum ossicruentum | reverse complement strand
AAAAAAATTAATTCTTAGTTTATAATTAGTTATAATATTTTTAAAAAATTTATGAGAATAAAATATATATAAAAATATTAAACAAACATAACTTCTTAAAGAAAAAATAGCTTTATTAAGCCGCCCTTAGCCTTTAAATATCTCCGTAAGACATCCCATTAGATGAATTTGGATAATGGACATGCTTATATCTTCATATTGTTTGTAAACTATATATAATAGTAATTATTTGTATCTCGTGATCTTACGAATTGTCACCTACTATTTCATGCTACCTTGAACCGTTTTAACGTGGAAAAATAATAAAATCACATATAAAAATTTATAATTAACTATTTAAGAAAAAATCTTTAGAATAGAAAAAACAAAAAAAAACATTTTTTCCACGTCTTCAGTAGTCAAATGTTTTTTTTGGGCTCCAAGAAGTCAATATATAACCCTTTTAACTCAGAAAAAAAAAGGAAATAAATGAAAAGAAATTCCTGGACGAGCTTGATAAATGGGCAAAACTCCTAGAGCCGTATAGATAGAGGGATTTTCAACAACAAATTTTTAAAAACATATTAAGGGGAAAAAAAAAAAAAAGAAACTAAGCAAAGGGGGAAATCATAAAGGAAAAATCTTCAAAGAAACAATTTAAGAATTGATCTTAAATTGAATTATATTTTATTATTTTTTCTTGTGGTTTAATTTGTTGAAAGAGATCATATATTATAATGAGCCAAAAGAGCTTTACTGGAGATCAAAAAGATAAATCAACAGTAATTGCAATAGACAAAGATAAAGGAAGCCAATATGCATTAAAATGGGCAGTTGATACTTTGATTGGCAAAGAAAAAAATGTTACTCTTCTTCATGTTAAACTCAGACCTTCTAATTCCCTTCCTAATGCAGGTTTTTTTTTCTACCTTTATAAATTATTTTATTTTTAAAAAATTGACAGGAAATATTAACCTTATTTTTCTGATTCTTTTATGTCATTCTTATTGATGTAAATTGATTCTCTGCAAAACTATGCATGGAATAGTCTGCCTAATTTTTGTTCCTATTTAAAAATTCAATAGCAAACCATGCATTTTTTTTCTTCAATGTTTAAGCAATTTTGATCATATTGTTAGTATTTTTGTTTTTTGTTACCCTTGTGGTGTTTAATCATATTCACATCTTTTTTGAGTCAAATGGTTAATGAAGTTATAATTTGGCATTAATTTTGTTGGGGTCAAGTTAGATTCTTTTCTTGAGCCATTTACAATTGTTTCAAGAATTCACTTCTTGAATAAATGGTAAATGGTAGGATCATTTTTCTGTTTTTGGCTGAAATATTTATGCCATTCTTCTTTTCTAGGAGTGGAGATCACAAATTAGAGTAGCATGCTAATAAATTAGTAGAGTTAGGTGATGTCTGACTTTGGAATATAGGAAGGTAGTAGGATTAGTCGTGTCTTTATATCTTGTGTTGTCATTATCCATCTTATATGTATTAATTTTATCACATTTACACACTTTCATGTATTTTTCGTTATTAGTCATTATTTCTGTTTTCTTTTCTTTTCCTTTTCCTTTTCCTTTTTTCCGTATCTAGTTTATTCTGCTTATAGGTTTTTGTGACGAGGGTTCCCAAGAAATAATCTCTCTACCTTTATGAGGTAGTGATTCTACCCTCCTCAAACATTACTTGTTGGGTATGTTGTTGTTTCTCCTCCAGGCAACAATAAAATGACAACACACTGTAGTTGTCAAATTATGAATTCGAAATTTAATATTTATTAAAACATTGGTGATTTTTCTTTATCTATGTTTCATGTCTTCAAACAACGTTTCTTTCTCAGATGTGAGTGATGGAACTCCCAGCGTATGTAGAAGTGATCCTGATGCTCAAGCAAAGTTATTCTTACCTTTCAGATGCTTCTGCAACCGTAAGAATGTAAGTGCACGATGCTACTTGCACGTTCCATCTTTATCGTTTGTTCTTCTGCGTGTTCTTGCAGATGTTGTGAATCAGCTTTCTCTCTTTGTCGTAGATTCAAGTCAATGAAGTTGTAATCGAAGGGATAGACATAGCAACTTCCATAAGTGACTATGTTGCAGCCAATTTCATTGAGAATCTGGTGGTGGGTGCTGCATCAAGGAACGGTTTTGTTAGCAGGTAAGTTGCAGTATTCAGTATTCAGCAACATTGCAATGTTTCATATCTAGCTACTTACAACACTTTTTGACTTGAAAGATTCAAGACAATGGATGTCCCAAGCGCAGTGTCCAAAATCGCACCTGGTTTTTGCACAGTTTATGTGATTGCCAAAGGCAAAGTTCAATCGGTAAGGAATGCATCTTCTCCAGTTCCCAGTTCACCAACTCCCACGCAGCAAAATCAGTCCACCTCCTCTCTAGGTGCTAAGCTTGGCTTCGTTGATACACGTTATGGACAAAGCAACGACACAAGAGGTCTGGTTTTCCACCTGCAGCATCTTGCATTAGTTTCTGTCATGAAACACTGTTAGAAACAGGTTTAACATGTCCTATTTCAACAGGAAGTGTTACTGATATGAAGTCACTGTTCGCACCACGAAGCTCAACTGAGGATGTAGATTGCATCAAGTAAGTTTTTCAGAGAATCAGGAACGGACAGTACTTTATGCAATAGATAAGAGCAAGTGCATAATGAACTACTACAAACGGTTGATTAACATAATACAACTCAATTTATATGCATCTTTTTCAACAGGTCTCCATTCAACAGAGGTAAAGTGATGAACAAATCCTACGGAGACCTCTCAGTGGCAGAATCTGATTTATCATTCGTGAGCTCTGGTCGTCCAAGCTCTACGTTTCCGATCTCTATGGACAGTCATGATTCAGGTCTTCCCCCTCGGCTTTCAAACAGCTCAGACACAGATATCAAATATTCTGCTCCGCGGCTTTCAAACAGCTCAGAAACAGAGAGCAGATTAAGCTTTGGATCATCATACTCAGCAACCAGGTTATCTGAAGCAAATGCCTTCTCATCAAATTCTTTTGATAGTGGCAACGGATCATGGTCTTCACCCAGCAACCTGGTACGCATTTCAACATCAAGTACATCAGTATCTGCAACAATTCACCAGAACACAGTAGATATAATATCACAAAAGCAATTTAAGTTCAAAGAAAGAACTCCAGAAAAAGTATAGGAAGATAAATATGGTGCAACAAACTCTCACAATAGATACAATATTACAAAAGCAATTTAAGTTTAACCAAATAACTCCAGAAAAAGTATAAGAAGATAAATATGGTGCAACAAACTCGAGTCGTTTGCTAGAATGCATCCTCCTCATGCTTCTAGGATGTAAATTTTCATCACTCTCTGTTGTTATGAAGGTGCTGTCATTCAAGCTTCTTATGTTTCGCTAAAGCTTCCTATGTCTTTAACAACTACTATTAGCACCACATACAGAAGATAAATGATAAATATCTTTCTCTAATGTATAGGAAGACATTGAAGCAGAGATGAGAAGACTCAAGCAGGAACTCAAGCAGACCATGGACATGTACAGCTCTGCATGCAAGGAGGCACTTTCAGCAAAACATAAGGTATCAATAGGTGGTGAAAAATTCTGTTATTTAATCAAAGTATAGTACATTAGTGTATCAGAATATGTTGGAAAATACCATCTCTAGTGAACTGGAATGTAGCCTACTTTTATTTCATGCAGGCAATGGAACTTCACCGCTGGAAAGTAGAAGAAGAACAAAAATTAGAAGAGGCACGACTAGCAGAGGAAGCAGCACTAGCTGTTGCAGAGAAAGAAAAAGCGAAGTGCAGGGCAGCCCTTGAAGCAGCGGAAGAAGCACAGAGGATCGCCGAACGGGAGGCACAGAGAAGAATCAGTGCAGAAAGGAAGGCACTCAAAGAAGCTGAAGAGAAGAAGAAGGTACTGGATGCCCTTGCACAGAGTGATTGCCGGTATCGTAAGTATACAATAGAGGAGATTGAAACAGCAACGGAACACTTTGCAGCAACTCGTAAAATTGGAGAAGGTGGATATGGGCCAGTATACAAGTGTTTCTTGGATCACACGCAGGTTGCAATTAAGGTTCTCCGTCCAGATGCTGCTCAGGGAAGGTCGCAATTTCAGCAAGAGGTATGAAACAGAATCCTCCCTTTGGTCAAAAGAAAGTAACCATGATTTAAACACATTCCGAGAGCATATGTGAGTTGTTTATCTTGCAGGAAAAAAGAATATTAGAGTTCTGGCGTCATGAACTAAGCATCTTTTAAAAAATTGTGTCGTTCTTGGTCCAGAATCAGCGTTTCAACAAACCTAAGTATGTGAAAATAGGAGCTATAGAGTCTCTAGATTGTGTGTAATACAAAATTGGCGATGACACACTACACCTCACCCCACACCCCACACCCCCACGCCCAAAAAAATAAAAGAAAAAATAAAGCATACCAAGCAAATCCAGTCAGTCATACAGTAGTTCCCAAAAAGGTTATAGTCTCTCATGCCCCTTTTCATTTGCTCTGATGCAGGTTGAAGTTCTAAGCTGCATAAGGCATCCAAACATGGTTCTTCTACTTGGAGCATGCCCTGAATTTGGCTGCCTGGTATATGAGTACATGGCCAATGGGAGCTTAGATGATCGCCTCTTCCGAAGAGGAAACACTCCAGTTCTTCCTTGGCAACTAAGATTCCGTATAGCTGCGGAGGTCGGTACAAGCCTCCTTTTCCTTCACCAGACCAAGCCAGAACCTCTAGTGCACCGGGATCTGAAACCTGGCAACATTTTGCTTGACCGCAATTATGTAAGTAAGATAAGTGATGTTGGTTTAGCTAGGCTCGTCCCCCCTTCTGTAGCTGACTCCGTGACACAGTACCGAATGACATCAACAGCGGGAACATTTTGTTATATAGATCCTGAATATCAGCAAACTGGGATGTTGGGAACAAAATCTGATATATACTCATTTGGAATAATGCTGCTCCAAATAATTACAGCCAGACCTCCAATGGGTTTGACCCACCATGTTGAAAGGGCAATTGAGAAAGGCACGTTTGCTGATATGCTTGATCCAGCAGTTCCTGACTGGCCTGTGGAAGAGGCTCTCACGTTTGCCAAGTTAGCACTCAAGTGTGCAGAACTCAGGCGTAAAGACCGACCAGATCTTGGCACTGTAATTTTGCCTGAACTTAACAGGTTACGTGTATTTGCTGAAGAAACAATGCAACCAATGCATTTTGGAAGCAGCCCAAGAACCCCAACTAGTGAAAGTCAACCTATCTCTCAAGTAAGTGATGTAAGAACATCTTTGTGAAAAACAAATTGAAAACGGTTCAACTTCCATGAAAATGCCACAGATGGAAGAATGTCAGCAATGTTGATTAGCATACCCACCTGAAGAAGAACCTTCAAACACATAACAAGTCGTGATTTTTTGCAGGTAATTTCAGGATCTGATAGCAATAAAAGCCGCTCAAGTAACCCCTTTTCATCAAGCACAAAATCAAGTGGAGAATAAGAATATACATAAAACTGAAAAAGGTTAAAGAAGCCAAGATACTGTTGACACCAAAGATACCACAAGCAGTTTCTTTAATTTAGTTCATCTTCAAGGTAACTGAAGATAGCTGATCTCATCCAGCTACCAGTTACTTGTTATTTATCTTGCAAAACGAAAAATGATGCTTTAACTATACTATGTTCATAAAAGTTTGACAGACTTCTGATACCATGTTTCCTTTTGCTTTATAGAAAGATATTTTTCATTTAAGATACAATATATGAAAGGTCATGCGGCATGAGTAACAGTACAAAAATGCAGGAATAGGAATTTCTTGTACTCAGTAGCTCTAGCCAAGAAAATTTGATACCAGAAATTAACAGTTGGAAGATGAACAAGATGGAACGTCCAACCCTTTTAGTAAAAAGAATCACAAAATTCAAGCACTGTGATTATAACAGTTGAAAGATGTTTTTCTTTTCCCTTTCAAAATAAGCATGAGAAGAAATGCAAATGTTAGATGGATGTGCAGTCATACAAGATTAGAAAAAAATTAAAAATGATGACATTGCACAAAAGGTGTAAGAAGTACACATAGAGGATACAATGAGAAAAAGTTGTCAGAGATGATTAACTTGGCACACAATTAATTGAACTCAAATGCACTGGTCTATATTTGTGAAGCTGTTGAAGTATGTGAGATTTCATTTAAAAGCTTAAGTTGTTAGATAGAGCACACATTCATTTTCATAAATATATTCTCACCACACCCCCTCACTTGTGGGCCTAATTATTTTTTCCGTTATCCAAGAACATGGATCTTTTTTGATAATGAGTGGCGGTGAGTTTTGATACCATGTTGAAGTGTGTGACCAACTCATCTAGAAATGGTGAAGTAAATCATAGCACCTACTTTCCAACCAATTGGGAGAGAATCAATAGATTCCTTTTTGGACCATAGCTCCATGGAAGAATATGTTACTGCTGAAACACGGAAGAATTGAACACTCCTCTTTCTATCTTGCATCTATAGTATATTTACCCTGCTGGATTTCTTTCTCAGTTAATAAATGTCTGGAATCTTGGGGTACTAATTGGTGGAATACTGGGCAATCCGAAATTTTCTTGAATAATATTCAAGAAAAGAGTCTTCTAGAAAAATTCATAGAATTAGAGGAACTCCTCTTCTTGGACGAAATGATCAAGGAATACTCAAAAAGACATCTCGAAGAGTTTGGGATAAGAATCCATAAAGAAACGATCCAATTAATCAAGATACCAGCATACGAAGTATCGGCCTTATTGGGTAGAATGCCTTCCGCTGTGGGTTATCAACCGACCACTTTTTCAGACTCTCTTGTTTTCAGGCCGAAAGGATTCAGTTTGACAACAAAGGGCAATTAATCAAGTCTGACAACGGGTTTTCCGACAAGCCTTAATTTCTCAGAGAAAGCACACTTTTATTTTGTTAAGTATGTTCTCAACCGAAATCATAATTATTGAAGGTAGCGAAAGGCGACAATATTGATCTAAAATCACATAGAATGAAGTTTTCTCAAAAAACTTAAGTTTTTTGGTGGAGTTCCACGTCAGGTGTGGGATGGCCGGATAGGTATTTCTTCTCCTTTTATTTAATTTTTTTATAAGATAAAATATTATTGAAACAGTACCAAGAAGGATACAAGAATCAAAACAGAGCCCAACCAGACAATCTGCTACTCTTTTCTATCTAACAACTCTAGAAAATTCATGAATTAACCTAGATTAAGTAACAAATTGCTATTACACCAGAAGTACAGATTCACATGTATATTTAACTCTAGATTCTGATATGTATGTCCTTCAAAACAAGATTTGTTCCTTTCCAGACAGATTATCCAAGATATGCAGAGTGAGATAGTCTTCCATATCTGTTTCAGCCTACTAGGAACCCTTTGAACATGCCAGCTTTCTAATAGACCCCTATAACTTTAGAAATCATCCATGAGATGCCACAAACGCTAAGGAAAATCTCAGCACTGTCTAGAGAATCTGCAGTAGAGAAGTAAAATGTTCAACTGTTTACTGCTCTTTGCAAGCATCTGTTACGCAAAATAAAGCCCCTCTTCTGTAAATTATTTTGAGTAGACATGCACCCTAGGTTGCAATCCATTCCAGACATGCCACCTAAACTAGAGCTTCAGTCTTCCAAATCATCTTCCAAAGCAAGTATTATCCAAGAATGTTTCCCTTATAACAACTTTTAACAGAGAACTTCTTATGTTTACTGGTTGCCAAAATCAAAGAGGACATTTTACCCTGAACAAGCTGAACAGAATTTGATCTCCTATATGGTTTTCAACAACCCAAAGTTCACTTTTCTTATTATGGTATTAAAGTTGGCCCATCCAAATTCTCTAGGTTTATCAGATGTAAAGCCCCCGATTTTATAGTGTCCATGCTCCACATGTCTAGTGTTGAGTTCCCACATCAATTGTGGTGTTTGTATTTGGTCTCCTTACATGATTTTGGACAATTTTCATGAATAGCTTTTGGGCTTTTAGGTTCAAGATAATTTTCTTGTCAGGATCCAGGCAAAATTATTGAAAAATAGCACCAAAACAATGAAAGAAAAAAATTCATATAAGCAATACAAATTGACAGGCATTAAGTCTTAGACATGTTGGTATCTTCTATCTAAGTCTGATGTTTGTTAGGAGTCCGGTAGAGATACACTTGTCCCTCATAGGTTGTGTACGGTTTTCCAAAGAGATTTACAAAGTCCTGGACAACCCATTGCCTTAGGCTTTTGTGTTAGATGCTCATATCCTTTCACATGATATTAGAGAAAAATTCTCATGAGCCCATTAGAGACAAATTCTCGTGAGCTCATTTGCACAATAATTTTCTCTTTTCATGTCCTATTGTTGTGGAATTCTCTTTCTCAGCCCATAAAGCTGCTCTGGCTTTATCTTAATTCAGCACATTGAGCCACAAACATTACTCTAGACCCACTCATTAATCTGTTGAATCTAATCTCTCTCTTCAATATTCACTCTTTTAGATACTAACTAATACTCAGGTGTAAGTCCACCTAATCCTCGCCACATCAAGGCAGATATTGAGTGTGTGTGTATGTGTGTGTGTGTGTGTGTGTGTAGATATATATAAAGCTTTCAGAAAAGAGAGTTTCTGGGAGTCTTTGGAGACATAAAGCTTTCCACTCAGAGAAAACTGGACGATCCTCCTCGGGTTTCATTTATCTGCAGGAGATAGTCTTCTTTCAGGTTACGAATTTTTAATTTCTTTTTGATTTGTTATTATCATCTGTTAACCGTTCCACTTAGATGAGCTTATTAAATGGATACCTAGGCTAGAAAGGGTGAGCAAATAAAAGCATAAAAGATGATTAAAAGAGGAGAAAAAATAAAACGAAGTTTAGAATTGTAAACTGCAACTGACCCACAAATGCAGCTTCCACTTACATCCTTTCTGATAAAATCAGTGTGCAGTCAGGACTGATAAACCACTTTTACCAGCATATCTGAAGAGATAGAGAACAAAATGTTGTAATCTAGTTGGGATCAAATATTGTTTAAGAAACTGTTTCACGCAGTAAGCAATGACAAACATGCTTTGCTTGTTCAAATAACTGAACACAACGCGATTGCACAGAACTTCCAGTTCAGATACTATTCACCATCAATAGTTCCAAAAGATTTGATTACGGCGGAAGTATTTCTTGAGATAAGTTGTGATGAGCTCCTCATATGTCCAATTCTTTTTCTTACTGAACTCTAAACATGCCTCTGAGCTTAAGTGGAAATCCCCTTTCCCCATGGCCTCAAATACAAGTGGTTCGGTTGCTACTGTAACACAATCATTTTTATTCAATTTCTGTAAAGCAAAATCCAAATTTCGTCCCAGACTTCTATCCAAGTATGCATCAACAACAGAACCGTAAGTCACAAGATCAGGAACTACCTTCTCATGTTTCATATGTTCAAGTGTTACGTGCAGATCCCAAAACAAAGACATTTTTGAAAATGCCAAAGCTCTAATATTGAAAGTATTAAGATCAGGAAAAAACCCACTTTCTACCATTCTTACAAATTCTCTCTGCAAACTTTTCATTTTGAAGTTGGCAGCATAAGAAAGAAGTAACAGGTTCCAAAGGAGATTTCCCACATTTCTCCTACAAAGACCGACATCTCTTACAAACTGACATAAATTATAAAACTTCTCTTTCTTGATATAAGCCAAGGAGATCGACCTGATCGCTTCTTCCTCAATAAGTATTCTTGACATCTTAAGACGACCATATGCAACTTCCATTTCACTCAGTGTGCCAAAATTGCTATAGTATATTACATAGGCATTTCCGGTAGTAGAATCAACAGGGAATCCCATGGAAACCATCTCTTTCAACATAACTTCCATCAATTCAAGCTGTCCTTTCTTTCCAAAACGAGAGAGAACCTGAGCATAAACATCACGAAGCAGGTTGGAATCTTTCAACTGAATCTGATGTAATATTCTGACAACAACATCTAAATATCCTTTGCAGCAGCAGATATCAATTAGTTCTGCAATTGCATGAACATCCGGCAGAAATGAACTGTTTATAATTTCATCCCAAGCAGCTAATGCTTTGCCGAATAAACCATTACTGGCATAGCATAGCATCAATGCTGACAAGGTAGAGTTATCAGGTACAAAACCCTCAGATTTCATTTCAAGGACTAGCCTTTCAGCAACAACAGGCATTTTTTTCCTACTTAACCCCCTTATCAATGAAGCACAATCAGCATAATTACCACTTGCATCAATATTTCTTCCCTGTTTCTTGCGCCAGTGTCTCTGTGATCAGTACAGCATACAACTTCCTTATAAGAGCAACATTATGAAACTGTCTATGCAAGAATTGTTTGGATAGTTGTTACTAATTGCATTGTAGTGTATTGCTACTTAAATACAATACTTAGCTTGATTGTTACTTATTGTATTATATTTTTAAATATATCATTATGTAACAACGAAAAATCTCATATGACTGATTTCTGTGGTCGCGTTGTTATCTTTCTTTTCTTTCTCATTTTTCCCTTGCATACTATTTAACAATTCTATTCTATCTTTTATCCTACTTTTCCTATACTAGGGGATGTTTGGATTGGCTTTTTAAAAGTGGCTTATAAGCTAAAAGCCAAGAGTTGGATGTCCCCAACTTTTGGTTTTTGGCCTTAAAAAAGACTTAAAAGCCAAAAGCCACTTAAAATAAGTCAATCCAAACACTATGTAACTCCACCTCTTATCCTACTTTTCTTTATAATAATGTAGGTTCATCCTTCACATTGTTGATATGTCATATTATGTAACCATAGAACACAATACTCCCTTCATCCATCTTTACTTGTCTATTATACTAAAAATAGATATCCAACAATACTTATTCAGTTATGAAATTAAGAAATAATTTTACAGTTAGCTCCTAATTAACCTCTATTCTTAATTATAGTTATTTTCCTATTATATTTTTTAAGACATCATATTTATTAGATTCAAAGAGTGATTCCATAAAATTACTCCTATCATGGCCAAGTGAAGGATGGGCAACTATTGTTGGACGAAGGGAGTATGTGATTATACATGGAGTTTGACTTTGACACAAATTTTAAGAAAGAATCCTCAAGTGATAATAAATTATTATCTTAAGGATTAAATAGATATTTTAAAATTAAACTATTACTAAATACATAGGACGGATAAACAAGTAAACTAAGTCATATAAACAGGCACTTATATTGGTAAAGATGGCATATAATTTGTGTATTCTTCGAAAAGCAAAACAAAATATATCTAAAGAAGCTCAATTCCAAAATTAGTTAGTGCAAACTTTACCTTTTGGGGAGAAGATTGATTTTGTTGCGATATTAAGGAAAAGGGGCTTGGATTTGGAGACGCAACAAACGCAGCTGCCATAGCTGAGACGCAGCTTCCACTTACAACCCGTATTCGGTTTGGTTACCCAAAGACTTACCCGGACTATGCACATAAAATTCGGGTCATTCACATGTATGTATATTTGGCCCTCAAAATTCTTTTTTTATCTTTGGGAGATTAACTCGTACGGCACCAGATGGTTTGTTGGCAATTTTTGTAAAATTAAAGCGGGACATGTCATTTAGGTGAAAAAAACAAAGAGAGTCATAGTTTTCTTAATTTGATAAATTAAGCTTAAATACATTTTAAATTTGATATAAAGTTATAAATTATTAATTTCGTCTCTAAATTAAATTAAAAATATTTTTTAACTTGGCAAAGTAAACTTAAATATACGTTCAAACTTGACACAAATTATTAGTTTTATTCCTATACTATTCATCAACTTAAAATACCTCTCGAATTATTGGATGAAACTAATAATTCCTATCATTTTAAACTTTAGTTTGTAATTTTTGATATGTTATATATTGAAATTTATCTGTAATTACTAAAAAATGACCTTTTCATAAAAATATTCTTTTTTCTATCACTGCATAGAATTCAAACTCTTATTTTTTTTTTAATATTCCTGGCAGCCATCGTAATATGTGGAGAACGTAAAAATGAAATTAGTTCAAGACGAGCTTATATTTAATCACAAGTTTTTAAAGTTACGTTTGGAGATGCATTTCACTTTTTAAAAAATAATTAAAATTTTATGAATGAAAGTGAAATTTCTCAAACTGATTTTAAGCTAGTTTAAGTGAATTTGAAAATATTTGAAGATTAAATATTCAAAATCGAATCAATTCTCATAGTCAAACTATTATTTAATTCAAAATCTTTGATCAAACGATAGCTTTTGTAAATTGCATAGATAACATAGCATTTTTGGCTTAACCAACAGGGGGCGGAGCTATGTTCATTCAAGGATGATCAGATGAATACCTTTCGTCGGAAAACTTTTTCGAATATATAGGTTAATACAGATATTTCGATACATATTAATTGTTGAACACCCTTGATACAAAAATTACAAACTCGTATTCTATAAATATGAATACCCTTGACGAAAATATTAGTTCCGCCAGTGTAATTACCAACCACGAGTCCACGTCTTTTGACTTGGTTATTAGATGTGTATTTTCCTACCTAGAATTTGAACATGCCCATGGATTTTACACAATACCATTGGACACCAACTTTCCTACCCCCACCATCTTGTCATTTTTACTTATATATACACACACACGCGACCCCTTTATGCCCATAATTCTCATAATTCATTGTGACAAATTTAAAAACATGGCCAAATTTCTTAACAACACCATCTATACCATTCTTTTTACTATTACATTTCTTTCATTTTCAAAGTTACTATCATTCCCTCTCAATTACATTTCACTTGTTCTGTGTTTATTTCCCCTTATTGTCCATTTCCTCCATGCTAACACATCCCAAAAGTACATCCTCCCACCAGGCCCACGGTCCGTCCCGATTTTCGGTAATTGGGTTCAAGTCGGTAACGACTTGAACCATAGACTCCTAGCGACCATGGCACAAACCTATGGTCCAGTATTTTTACTCAAACTCGGGTCGAAAAATTTAGTTGTTGTATCGAACCCTGAGCTAGCTAACCAAGTCCTACATACACAAGGGGTCGAGTTCGGGTCCCGTCCACGTAACGTTGTGTTCGATATATTTACGGGGAATGGACAAGACATGGTGTTCACTATTTATGGTGAGCATTGGAGAAAAATGAGACGCATAATGACATTACCATTTTTTACTAATAAAGTGGTGCACCAATATAGTAATATGTGGGAAAATGAAATGGACCTAGTTGTTGATGACTTAAAAAAAGTGAAATTTGAGGGGATTGTAATAAGGAGACGTTTACAATTGATGTTATATAATATTATGTATAGAATGATGTTTGATGCCAAATTTGAGTCTCAAGATGATCCTTTATTTATTGAGGCAACTAAGTTCAATTCAGAGAGAAGCAGATTAGCTCAGAGTTTTGATTACAATTATGGGGATTTTATACCTTTGCTTAGACCATTCTTGAGAGGGTATCTTAGTAAGTGCAAAGACTTGCAAACAAGGAGACTTGCATTCTTCAATAATTATTTTATAGAGAAAAGAAGGTAATCCTTTTCCCCTCATTATTTTATTTTATTTTATTTTGGTGGTGTTAAACGAGCTTAGATAGGAAAGAGTGGAGGTCACGAATTAGAATAACAAACAAATAGGTTAGTAGGGTTAGGTTGATGTTTGGTTATGCGGTATAGTAGGGTAGTAGGATTTGTCATGCCTTTATATCCTTTGTTGTCATTATCTGTCTTATATATGTTAATTGTTAACTGTCTCGTATTTACATATTATCATATGTTTTTTGTTATTAGTCGTTCTTTCTGTTTCCTTTTCTCCATATCTAGTTTATTCTGCTTATGGGTTTTTGAGACGAGAATTCCCAGGAAACAGTCTCTACCTTTGTGAGGTAGTGGTAAGATCTGCATACATTCTATCCTCCCCAGACCCCACTTGTGGGATTCCACTTGGTATGTTGGTGGTGGTGGTTAATAGAAGTTAGGACATGAAGTTGGTATTCAAAAAAAAAAAAAGTAGCATCCGGAGTTAAGTTGAAAAATTGGTCGTTGTTTAAGGTTGAAGTTGTGTTTGAACATGAAAACGTGTTTCAAGTTATGTGAGTGAACTTGAGAAACTCTAAAATTTAGCATTTTGAGTGCAGGAAAATAATGGGTGAAAATGGAGAAAAACACAAGATAAGTTGCGCTATCGATCACATAATAGATGCTCAAATGAAAGGAGAAATAAGTGAAGAAAATGTGTTGTATATTGTGGAGAATATCAATGTTGCAGCAATTGAAACAACTCTATGGTCTATGGAATGGGCTATAGCTGAACTTGTCAATCATCCAACTGTTCAACAGAGAATTAGAGATGAAATCTCAACTGTCCTTAAAGGTAAGCCAGTCACAGAATCAAACCTCCATGAACTGCCCTACTTGCAAGCCACAATAAATGAGACACTAAGACTCCACACACCAATACCTTTACTAGTACCCCATATGAATCTTGATGAAGCAAAGTTAGGTGATTACACTATTCCTAAAGAAACTAAGGTGGTTGTGAATGCATGGTGGTTGGCTAACAACCCTGAATGGTGGAAAAATCCTAACGAGTTCCGGCCTGAGCGATTTCTTGAGGAGGATTGTGGCACGGAGGCGGCTGTTGCTGGTGGCAAGGTGGATTTCAGGTACTTGCCGTTTGGGATGGGGAGGCGGAGCTGCCCAGGAATCATCCTTGCACTGCCAATTTTGGGGCTTGTGATAGCCAAACTGGTGTCAAATTTCGAAATGCAGGCTCCTCCAGGTGAGGGAAAAGTTGATACAAGTGAGAAAGGAGGGCAGTTCAGCTTGCACATTGCAAAACATTCCACAGTTGTGTTCAAGCCTGTTGCTGCGTAGTATGTTTTCCAAAAGCTTCCCAGAAACCAAAATTACTGTCATTCCTGAAAGATTTTAATGAATATTTATAGGTTCTTTCACCTCTTTGTATCCTCATAATATCATTTTTGTAGTTCAAAATAATGTTAAAGTCATTACATTCTGTGCCTTATTACAGCAGCCGAAGTTTCAATACAACACATTTGCTTTCCAGCATCAAATTTCTTCATATTTGTGAGTTACAAAAGGCTAAAACTAGGAAAATAACTTGTGTTCCACATCTATCCTTGAGCAGTGGAACACTCGATTTAGTTATCCATGAAAAGGAAGAAAGGGAAATGCCCGTTCATCCTCATATCAGTGGGGGGAAATTTACACATCACTTGATCTAAGGCTAAAGAGAGTTCCCCAAGTACACACTCCTAGAGGTACAGAGAATTTGCAAACATTATTCCTCGTCGAAGGCTCTCACTGGCAGCAGCAAATTTGTTCTCCAAATCCACTTCTCCCGCAGCATGTGCAGCACCTTTTAACTGTAAATCCAAGAGACAAATTTACAGTATTTGACGATACATGCTTGTGTCCAAGCTTTAATGATAAAAAAAGGAAAATCAACTTATTTCATGGAAGTACTCCCTGATGAACACAACACCAAAGTATCCTTGAATTACCTGATTCAAAAATTCATCAAGCCTTCTAACTAGCCGAATGATGCTACCTTCAAAGATATCAGTCATGTGTATAACCTCCGCGAAAGATGCTCCCTGAAGGAAAGCATTAAAACAAATAAGTGGAAAGAATAAAACCTCGCAATGTTTTCTTCTTTTTTCAATTGGAGCAAGGAAAGAGGCGAGGATAACTCAATGTGGAAGAGACTATCCTAGAAACCTTTGCTTATGGCAATCATTCATTTTAAACTAAGAATCCTGCTACACTAAAATGTTCCTTAAAAGACTGAACCTGAGTTGAACTGAATAAATCTCTTCCATGAAATATGAAAATCTAGTTTTGATTACAATCAACTTCCCTCCAACTGGTTTCAATCATAAAAATTAATCAAGAGTAATCAGCAGTTCAAGTTCCAACTGGAAAATTATGGTCCAGAATAAAGATAATTGCCCCATAGTAGATCAATATTCCTGAATGTGCCTCTTGTAGGTAAATGACGATCATGGAGCTTACCCAAAAAGATGGACGCCACAAAAACAGAGTGTCGGCTGACCACAAAGAACAAAAATCACTTGCATTCTAGAGAGGAAAACCGCAATAGGTTTGCAAGTAATAAGAACTTGGAATTTGATGGTTGAAAGGACAGATTTCATGGTCCAAAACCCCCCACCCCCCACTCCGAAAACATAAAAAGGTGCAATGTTTTAAAAGATCACTGTTTTGCCAATTAGATAAGGAAAAGGAAAAGAAAAAAGATATAGAGGCTGCTGGTTGCAGCAAGATGGATGTCTTATAGATGGTAGTTTCTTTGGCTTGAAGCATGGAAAACTAGTGTCAACCATAAGCTCCTTGAGAGTTGGCTTACAGAAAAATGTTACAGACAACATGAACTTGTAATATCACTCTAAAGCATAGAATTGAACATAACATTGCATTTACCTTTGACCAACAGTAAATGACATCCATCAAGAATGGCCGTACTGATGCCTCTACATACTCTTCAACATTTATCTCCAATTTGCATTCACGTTGAATCTGCAAACAGAAAAAAAAGTTTTTGCTGGTGCTTCTGACATGCAAACATTATACTTTCCAAACCCTAAATAAGACTGACCTCTGCTATTCTTCTAGCAGTATCTTGTAGCTGTTGTAATGGTTTAGTTAGCTCAGCTCTTAAACGTATTTGTTCATTTGTTTTATCTCCTGGGATAAAGCAACTTGCAAGGGCCGCAGTTTGATGATGATCAAGATCATTAAATGTACCTAGCAAAAGAGATTATTCACAAATCGTATATCACTGGTTCATAACTATTTCGGGCACAACTGCATACCATGTGACAAAGCACAGAAGTGTCGAGCAGAAGAAAAGCGGCAAAGGGCCTGACGCACAAAGGAAAACTAAAGCACTAGATGGCTTCTGAAATCCAGTTAGCAGAAGTACTCAGCAATAAAGGCACAAAAGAGACTAAAGAGCAGGAAAGGAAAAAAGAATTTATTTTTTGGTGATATTAGTTTCAGTGCAACTACATGGTCATCAAATCCTTATATCACAAAAAGAGTAAGCTCGGACAAACCTAATTCGTTTTAATTTGAACTCATTTGCTTTCAATCTTAAGAATTTCAATACCATATCTTTATGCCTTCCAAAGTAATACAATACACATTGTTCCCACTTTCTAAATCAAGCTCAAAAAATTAAATTGAATATTAATATGGAATATGTATTACCATTCAACATCAATTCAGTCACGAGGAGTTCATCCCCAGTGTCTATCAAGCAGGCTGCTCGTCCCTTCAACTTTACAACACCATCAGCATCTATGTGACCCAGCTTCTTCAGGACTTGGGAACGGCTTTTAAGTTCATCACGAAATTTTTGAAGCTGAAAATTATTAATTTTGTATTAAATAAATGAATTGAGAAAATTCAGTAAAATACTAAAAGGTTGAGCAATTACTCCAAGGTGATGTAACTGAAGTTTAATATAAATAGTATCTTGAAATTAAGAAAGTACATAGAAGAAAACTTGAGAAGGATGAGAGCAAAAAACATGCCACATGATGCTGATTGTTCAGGAGATAACATACTGAATAGGGGTTGCAAAATGGGTAAAATTTATGGTCATCCGTTTGATTAACTCTTTCTAAATGGGTTTTGGTTATCCAATCATTTAAAAGTGGGTCAAATATAGATCCACCCATATTATCCATCATAAAATATGGATAACTCATGGGCATCCACCAATTGCACTCCTTAAGTAAGGTGGAACTGCTATAAGGTACACTTATTAAGGGTGTGTTTTGGTATGAATAAGAATATTTCTAAAATATTTTTCAATTTTTTCATGTTTGTCTGGCTTAAATATTTTTCAAATCAACTAATTTTCCTATAATTTAAGGGAAAAATGACTTTCATACATAAAAGTAAGGAAAAAAATTCAAAACTTTCCTTAAATCAGGAAAATATTTTCCAAAACTTTCCTTAAATCAGGAAAATATTTTCCAAAACTTTCCTTAAATCTTGCCATCCGAAATAGTTCAAACTTGG
>JAOTQR010000086.1:17712259-17733723 GCA_025774065.1 Solanum ossicruentum | reverse complement strand
CAAAACTTTCCTTAAATCAGGAAAATATTTTCCAAAACTTTCCTTAAATCTTGCCATCCGAAATAGTTCAAACTTGGGATCCGAACCCCAATCCGACCCTGACCCAAGACCCGAACTTTGACCTCGGGATAAGGGTTTTAAAATGAGTCCAAATATATGTAACCCGCCCAAACTTTTATGGGTTGGGCTCAAGATATTTTGAATTGGGCTCAATCTCAACACATTCAAGCCTTAAGTCATTTTGAAAGAATCTTCACTTGAGCCCACTTTAATCTCCAATTTCAATTCGTTCTAAGGCTCTTTACTTGTGTTAATGTAATGTATGTTTTCTGACTATGTTATAATTTCTATGATTTATCTATCTATTTGTAACATTTTATTTTCATTTTCTTGAGTTGAATTCCAATTGTGGTTATAAAAGTAAATAATAATATGTTAAAATTATTGAGATTGAGCGGGCCAAATTGGACGGGTCATGACCCAACCTGAATTTGAGCCCAACCCATTTGAGCCAAAGTAAATTTGGTGGGGTTATAACCCAACCCAATTTCTATATCAACCCATTTTAACATTCCTAATTTCAACCCAATCCGCCCATTTGACAGTCCTACCTCAGGACCTCAACTCAGGACCACTCATTTTTCGGAAAAATGTTTTCCTTCATACCAAACACTCTGAAAGGAGAAAAGGAATAAGAAAAGAATCTTGTAATCTGAAGTACTAATTCCTTGACATGATAAGACGCAATGGATAATATGGGTATCCGTTGAGTTTACTCATTTTTATTCGTAATAAATATGGGTCCAGGCGAATACTTTATCCAGCTTTCACCAGACTCATTTTTGACCAACCCATATTCGACTAGCCCTGCCCATTTGCCACCCCTAATCCTGAACCTTTTAAATGAAAAAAGGAAGCAAATCTTGAATAGAAAAAGTGGAAGCGGAAAAAATATATGGTCGACCAACCTAAAAAAAAAAAGAAAGTAAAAATACAAGAATAAACCACCCACACTCCTCTCCCTAATATACAAAAATCATAGTTTGGTGATTGAACAAGATTGGAGTGAAATAGGCCCGAATAGAACGGGAAAGATATAGAGAACTCATGTAGCAAAAACTAACAAGTTAGGATTGAGGTGTAGTTGATTTAATTGATTCATGCCACATTGGAGCTTTACCTGTGAATCACGCATTTTTGACTTGAGCTGTTGAATTTCATGGTTCAGTTCCGCCTTCTTTTGGAAACTCTTAAGTTGATGTTCATCTTGTGACTGTTCCACATGTGTGCGACATCATATGTAGAAAGTAGTGACAATAATTAAATCATATTCATCAAAAACATAAAAAGAAAAAGCTTATACTTTTCAAGCGTCCTCACAGATTAAACAGAGTATCAAAATGAACTTTTTGTCAAACCTTGTGTAGTGGATGAGCAAACAATTTTTTCTCCAGTTCTTCAATCTGGCTAACTACATCAACAATTTCAGGATCTTCGAAGCCCATGTCCTAAATGATAGAAATAAGGAAAAGCAGCAACAAACTTTTCTTGATCAGCAGTTTCAAGCAGCAGAAGTATACAATGTTTTATAAGGTTCATTCCACAACCAGCAAACCTCCATTGTACTTGACCCAAGCAAAACAAAAGCTATAGCTGATATGATGCTAAACTCATGCGACTATAAGAACAATAAATGCAGAATTCTGACCAGCATAAGATAAATGCCAGAGAGTGAGAACAGTAATTTTTTTGGATGACCGAGAATCCCTTCAGGAGCCGGCACTTTGGGCCAACTATAGCATTCGAAACTCAGGGATGATGGGTCCACCCCTCAACCCTGGTTTCCTAAATACCAGAGTTAGTTTGCCTGGTGCAAAGCTCGAACTTGTGACCAAAAAAACTAGTACCTCAATGAAAGTAAGGATGCTTATTCTCGAAAAGATATAGAAGGGCATTAGAATAGTACTTGGCATCAAATGCAGCTAGATAACAGAATGAATGACAGCTATATAATCCTGATGGTTCAAATAGCTCACCAAACATACTTTCCCTTTCTGCTCTTTCTTTCTCCTTTATTCATTTTATTACTAAGAGAATTGTGCATCAACAATTCAAAAATGCTATATGAATAGGTTAGCCTAGACTCAATCATATAGGGTACAGATCAATCACGATACGCATATAGTCTCCGCTGTTCATAAAAAACACGTAAAAATACAGAGAAATGACACATGGCTCCAGTTTCCTGTAGGTGACAATAACTTACGGTTTTTGACATGATTGGCAATCTCTCCTGACAAAGAATTCTCAGTTAATCAGTTAATTATTTCACAAAAGGAACCAAAAAGAACATAATTAAGATGCCAATCTTCTCTGAACATAATGGTATTTAAGTTTTGGCTTTTACTAACAGATGCTTGGCAATAAATGGCCTAATTTCATATTAAAAATGCCAAATGTCGAATCCAATGGGGAACCAGTAGTAAGATTCTTCATACCTTTACAGGGTTAAGCTTTGGGAGGCCTTGGGGAAAACGTTTATGAAGCTCCTGAACAGCAAGAAGGATGCTTTGCCTTGCTTCCAATGGCCGAAGATCCGCAGGAACAGATATTCTAAGCTTACTGAGGGAAGAAATCAGGGGCAATTGGACAGGAACCTAATATTTGGAAACAAAATCAGGAATAAATCATAAGCTATAGATGTATGAATGAATAATTATAACAAACTTATGTACTCACTACATGCATTTCTCCCTTCTCCCCTGGACGAGGAGGACATGGTTTGGGTTGAGAACCATTTTCACCAGAACCTAGAGAACAATGAAGTAGGGTATCCACAATATAGCCTGTGCTACGTGAAGCAGAGAGAGCAGCAGGCATAGAACCCGATGCAGATGGAGGCTTTTTTACCACATTGACTACAACACCCCAACCCCAATCTTTTCCACCTTCCCATACCTTGACCTGCCATCATGGTTGCAATATCAATGAACAACATTAAGATGAAGTCTAATTGGGAAAGTCAAAAAGTTTTTAGGTGAATGAATTTTTAAACAATACAAACAGAAATATGATTTTTTGAACTGAAAAAAAAAATGTATTAAACACCACAAGAGTAGTATATAGCATGCACACTCCCCATCGCATGGGGTCCATGATGAGTACAGTGGCTTAAGTGAATAATGACTAACAGCAATCACGTAGCATCATGATAAAATAGAATCCTCTATCTATTTTGATAGGTAAGGAGCAATAGCACATAACCAAGCGAAAAATTCTCAAAGGTGAAGTTAGAATGAGAGCAAGAATTACTGATAAAAAAAGAGCAAGAAACTATAGGAAGTATCTAAAGTGTAAGTTGCAGAAGCAATAGCACAGAACTATGGTTCGTCTCAAAAAATCAATAGTAATTAGTTAAAAAGATACATTTCGTGGACTTCCAAAAATATGGCAGATAGATTCATGTGCACCCACAAATAGAGGATAGGCACAGACATACCAGAGACATGCTGACAAAATCATATAAGGGGTCAAAAGAAGAGTAATGTAACATATGTCCACACTATTCATAGATCAATATACTCACAAAAAGTGAAGTATAGAATAGAGATGTCTCGCCACTCACCAGCCTACCGGGAAGAAGAAAATGGAGAACCCTTTCAGGCCGTGTTATTTCAGCCATCAGTTTTTTTTCACGTTGTGCTATCTCAAGCTTTAGTTTATGATATTCTGCAACCTCACCCTACAAGCATAGAGAGGAGAATCAGGATCTATTGCATAAGAAGATAGAGGTATCTGAAAACCACGATAAGTCGATAACAACTTATTTTACCTCCCCTGATGCATCAAGCTTTGCAGCTTCTTCTTCCAGCTTAGAGACCTTCTTTCTAATGTCAGGTAATGCCTAACAAAAAGACAACCTCACTGTCAGTCATTAAACAAAACACAGTCAAAGAGAGAACAGGAATTGACAAAGACAAAACCTTCTCATACTGAAACTGGTGGAATGAGTTTTTGATAACATGCTCGGCAGTAAATTGGCCTTGGGCATGACTCAATAAATTCAGAATTGTATAGTAACTCAGCCTAAATGTGCTGACTAATGGAGCTGGTTTACCCAAAACCATGTCCTTGATGCTATCCATCTCCATCTGAAATTATCAAACACTATGTAAGCCATCCACCAAAAGACCTAAGAAGAATACTTGACAACATTGTTTGCAATTTTGAATATGCTTAAGTGGCTTAAACTAGACATTTCAAGATAGCAATAACAGTTATCTACGAGATACTCTCCAAATGAGAACATTACTACCAACTTACCTTCTCGTCAATCATGATAATACAAATACCACGCTCATCTTTTCCACGACGTCCCGCTCTTCCACTCATCTGCATGAATGAAAGAAGAATTTGAGGAATAAAAAACTGAAATGCAAAATGATTTGAGTCATGTCATATGGGCAATTCAGACTCACCTGTATGTACTCACCAGATCCAATGTAACGATGACTATAACCATCCCATTTCTTTACAGTGGTAAAGACAACAGTTTTCGCAGGCATGTTTAGCCCCATGGCAAACTATCAAAAGATAAGAAGGAAACAGAAAGGGAAAAAACCATTAGGGCAATCTAACTACATGAGATAACAAGACACAAAAAAAGGGAAGCCATTACTGTCTCTGTTGCAAAAAGAGCCTTGATGAGTCCTTCTTGGAAGAGAAGTTCCACAAGTTCCTTTATAACAGGAAGCAGGCCAGAGTGGTGAACAGCAATCCCACGCAGAAGTAGAGGCAACATTAATTCAATAGCTGGTAAGCTTCGATCTTCCTCGCTCAAGCAATCCACTGCATTATGGAAAACCTCTTTCACTACTTCCTTCTCCTCTTCAGTATTAAAATTAAGCTTAGGCATAGACATTGCATGTTGTTCACATTCTCTTCTTCTAAAACTGAACACAATGACTGGCTGAAACTTCCGCTCCATGATCATCTAACATTGTCAGGAATCAATTGCTTCAGTGATATGAGGTATCACCATTGTTATAGTAAATCATTAAACAACTGTAAAGGCAATGAATTATGATACGGTGTTCTTAAAAGCCATAAGGCATGCGAGTAAAAGGCTATGGGACTTGAAGGAAAAAATCCAGAAGTAGAGAACACTACACAAAATTTTAAAAAGACAAAGAATTTAGTTAATGATAATCAATTTGCAATTAAAATAACTAATTTCAACATCTAATGTACAATAGTATATTTAAGAAGATAACTTTAGAGCTTGTTTGAATGGTTGTTACCTATTGTATCGTATTATGTTGTTATTTCAAATACAATATTTATTTTGATTGTTACTTAATTTTATGTACTGTATCATTAACTCCATTGATAGAAAACAAAAAAAAATCCCAATTTGTATAACAATCTATTTGGTGAGGTTGCGTCATGACCTTTGTATCTCATTTTGTCTTTATTTATTATTCAATAATCTTATTTGGTGAACTGCCTACTTTATACCTAGGCATGCCATTGGGTGCAAAGAGCAAGTCCAAGGGGATCTCGAACAAAGTGATAGAAAAATGTGAGAAGAAGCTGACCAACTAGAAGAGTCAATATTTGTCCAGAGGAGGTAGATTACACTGATTTACAATGTACTTGATGCAATACCTACCTATATGATGTCTGTATTCCCAGGACCTGATAATGTCATCCGGAGGATAGATGCACTGAGGAGAAACTTTCTATGGCAAGGCACTGAAAATAAAAAGAAGTTCCACTTAATCAAATGGGAAGAGGTCATGGAAGAACAAGAAAGAAGGGACATGGGGCTAGGAACATGAAAAAACAAAACAAAAGCCTCAAATGGGTTTGGAAATTCATGTCAGGAAATGAAATGCTACGGAAGGAGGTGACGAGGGCAAAATATGAAAAGAGAATAACTGGATGACAAAGATGGTTTCAACCCCTTATGGGTGTGGAATATGGAGATCAATAAGAAACCTTTGGCCCATGCTACTTTATAGAATCAGATTCAAAGTGGGCAATGGAATGAAGGTGCTTTTCAGGGAGGACAAATGGATAGCTCATAGGCCTCTGAAACTATTATTACCAAAGTTGTATACACTAAGTCTACAGCCAAAGGCTACTGTTTCTGAGTTATGGACAGGTCAGGGCTGGAACTTGCACCTCAGGAGAAATTTAAATGCTTGGGAGCTGGGAACATGAGGTTTTTCATGCTACAATGGCTGAATTTAGCAACCTGACTTTTGGTGAGGATAAGGTAATCTGGCAGACCAGAAACAAAGGGGTATTCAGTGTCAAAGCAGCCTACAGACTTCTCAATCACACAGGTGACAGTTTGAAGCCTTGGCCATGGAAGATGATCTAGAGAACCAAAATCCCCTACAAGGTAAACTGCTTTACATGGTTACTGACAAGGAGGTGATTCTGAAACAAGAAAATATGAAGAAGAGAAAGTTTCAGATGTGTTCGAGATGCTATTTGTGTGAGGAACAGGAAGAGACAGTCAGCCAACTTTCTTTGCATTGCAAGTGGGCAGATCAGCTATGGACAATATTCAGCAGCCTCAGGAAGATCAGTTGGGTGAAGCCAAAAGACATAGAACAACTCCTTAGCTGCTAGATCAATGTGGGAAATGCTACAACGAAGGAGGAGAGATGGAAGATTCTCCTAGCCTGCATATGGTGGACCATATGG
This sequence comes from Solanum ossicruentum, assembly GCA_025774065.1. NCBI lineage: Eukaryota > Viridiplantae > Streptophyta > Magnoliopsida > Solanales > Solanaceae > Solanum > Solanum ossicruentum. The sequence continues at coordinate 17,727,006 of JAOTQR010000086.1, read as the reverse complement.
AAAGAAAGGAACCACAGGTGTTTTTAGGACACGAAAAAGCAACATACATACCTTCAAAATGAATTGTCTAGCTGTTTATTATTTTTGGTGTAAGCAAGAGGTTTTAGGTCAGGCAGAGGATTTATTTGATGTATTAGACTATCTGTGACAAAAAGCACTAATAGAGTATATTCAGGTTGTAATTGTTTTTGCTAGCGGAACTACTTTGATGTAGTATACCTGTGGATATATATAATAGAAAAAAGTTACCATTCTCAAAAAACATATCGTATTTTATCCTTTTATCTTACCTTTTTATAGTAGTTCTACCCAGTATCTTTCTTTTCTTGTGGGTCTATTCTTCAAATTATTAACGTGTGACATTATGTAACGATAGATAATGATACATTCTATGTAAACATCAAATTCATTAAAACAGTAAGTACCATATGATACATTATGAAACAATACATAACAACCATCCAAACAGAGCATTAAACTTCTATCTCCTCCCATTTACTCTTAGACGCAAAAAAAATGTTCTTTGAAGACCATGATTCGAAAAAAAAAAAAAAGTAGTTAAGTCGCCTTCAGGTTTCGCTCAAGAAGCAAGTATAATCTATAATAACACCTTATGACAAAAAAATCTTAAGTATCCTAAGAAAGTAAGTTGATATAACACGAAAGAGCAAAACCAAGACAATATCATCTAGAGACCAAAGTACCATAATACACACCTTGACAATTTTGCAGATATCTGATACCCCACCAGAAGTAGAGCCACCTTTAGCGATTCTACCTCTAACCCTAGCATTTGCACTGTTGTTTCCATCTCCCACTTTGTTCTTTGCAAAACTGTCCTGCATCTTCAAAAAATTGTCCTCCCTAAATTGCTCATTCTCATCAATAACAAGATACAATCCAGAACCACCCACTGGAAACATATAATGCTGCAACGGGGTAGGCCGAAAATCAGTGTAGACCACATGACATGGATGTTTATGAATATTGCATATCCATTCAGCAAACTGTGTAGCATTGGACATAGTAGCTGAAAGAAACACCATCTTAATGGCTGGTGGCAAGAATATAATACTCTCTTCCCAAACAACCCCTCTTTCACGATCTTTCATGTAATGTATCTCATCAAATATAACCCAAGCAACTTCCTTTAACACCTCAGAACCCCTATAAAGCATACCCCTTAAAATCTCCGTCGTCATCACTAAACAACTAGCATTTGGTGACAGCGTTACATCACCAGTCATCAAACCAACATCAGAAAACTCATGGCTTAACTCTCTGTACTTCTGATTACTCAAAGCTTTCAAAGGTGAAGTATAAATAACCCTTTGTTTATCCCTAAACGCCATTGCAATTGCGTATTCAGCAACAGCAGTCTTCCCAGCAGAGGTATGTGCTGATACAAGGATTGATTCATTCCGTTCCAAGCATGCAACTGAAACTTCCTGAAACGGGTCGAGCTTAAATGGGTAGGTTTTCGCCATTTTACCATTGTAAAAAGGATTTGAAAGGGTTCCGTGAATTGAATCGTCATTGGTTGAAGTGTAACTAGATGGAACTGCTACCTCGTGCACGCAAGTCCTAGTTAAATTTACTCTCTTGGAAGATGAATTTGGCTCCGGGACTTCCTTCTTGTCGGAGTTAGGCTCCGGTTCCTTCCTTTTCACGGCAGCCGGAGAAGACTCCATTTCAGGTTGTTTTTAGGGTTTCGGCTTAAACCCTCTCCGGTTACTAACCAATTACGGTAATTTTGCCGACTCGGAATATCACTTCTCGCAGTTAAAGCCATTGGTCGAGTTTTTAAATTTAAGATGAATATAAGTGGGCACAGGCAAATAGCATTTTGATTGTGAAATTTGGGGAAAAAATAAAAAAATACAAAGTAAAAAAGTTATATTTGATCACAAAAATAATTTAAAATTCTTTTTTACATTTTTATGAATAATTTAGAGTGAAAATACATTTTTGTTATTTTTTTAGAATCTTGAAAATTTTAAAATTTTGCTTCGTCTTAGATTTAAAATTTTATGACTATTTATATACGAGTATCTTAAATACATATTTAGCAAATACAACTTAATATGAAATGTAACAAAAACACCACAACTTAGGAACAAATCACACGAAAAAATCAAAAGTTGAAAAATGTTTTTCAATTTTTTTTAGCATTAATATTTTTTCACTGTCGCTTTTCTTAATATATTCTCCTTATTTTTGTTGATTCTAATAAAAATTACGAGCGGAAGCTTGCATATAATCACAAAATCTACAAGTTATAATCACACGTATAACGAAAAAATCAAAAGTTTAAAAATGTTTTTCAATTTTTTTGGCATTAATATTTTTTCACTGTCTCTTTTCTTAATATATTCTCCTTATTTTTGTTGATTCTAATAAAAATTATGAGCGGAAGCATGCATATAATCACAAAACCTACAAGTTAACTGGATAACATAAGTTAAATTCGTGAAATAATTCACTAATCTTTTGGAACTTGTGCAAAAATTGTTCAAAGTAGCAATCTCCAAGTCTACAATCTTTTGCTGAAATCTAATCTTTTGGGATCTTAAAAGCTAATGAAAGACTTTGAGAGAGGTCACTCCTTTCAATTCACGTTCCTCAATCGATAGCATGAAACGTGAGGAAGCATTTTTTTTTTCAACTAAAAAGATCTCCACATTTTCAGAAAGAAATGTGTCTAGAAATCCAATAAAAAAAATTAACTGCTTCTAGAATTGTTCATTTATTATTTCAAAATATATAATTAATCTGGTATAGTAGGGATCACAAATTCAACGGTAGAGGTTTTTAATTATGATATTGATTCATTAATGAATGAACTAATCCTGCCATAATAAATTACAAATTATTTTATTAAAAAATAGTAATTGCGCTCCTTCATTTAATTTCAAAACCCGACATTAAATCTCATTTAACCCCTATGCTATAAATACCGACACCAATTAATTAGATCAAATTTTGATAATTTAATTCATTAATTAATTTGATAATTATGCTCAATTTATTTCATGTGACGACTATATATATAATCCAATTGTAGAGTTTTTACATGAAAACTACTAAGCAATCAAAAGAGGTATCAGCAATCTCAAGATCAAGACATAGGTTTCATCAACTAATTATTCTTTCACAAATGTGATTTGTCATTGTTCAGTTCATCAAGAATATATTGATCCAAAGCAAGGTCTCGCCTTTTGATAGATCAAGATAATAAATGAATTACATTATTCATAATAATTATATCAAAATTAAGAGTATAACTACATTTGATAATTTTAAAAAGACGTAATATAAATATGTAGAACATACACAATGCTTCACAACTCGGTGCGTTCAACAAACATGAATAAATATTCTAGCACAAGAAGTTGAAATGTAATTATTTTTCATAATCAAGATCAATCCATATCCAATCTTGTGTGGCAATCATTAAGATGTTTGCCCAACTTCACGTTTGATTATGAACATATATTTATACTCATAAATACCAACATTTTTAATCTTGCATGAGTCTAATAACTTCATACACTAAATTGTCTATTATATAAGTAAATGACACACACATAGATATATTTGTTTAAAACAAATTTTATTAAACCAAACAAAACAAGCAATTATATATATATAGCTAAACCACAAGGTTAATGGTATACTCTAACAATCTCCCACTTAGACTGATAACCATACATTCACAAATCTAACTCTCATTTCTTATAAATGTTTGTCGAAAGCCTTTTATGTCAAACTCTTTGTGAAAAGGTCTGCCAGATTATTCTTCAAGTCAATCTTCAAAACTCTCACATAACCCCTTTGAGTAATATTCTGAATTAAGTGATATTTTTTTTTAATGTATTTGCTTCTTTTATGATTTTGTGGTTCTTTCGAGTTTGCAACTGCATCACCATTGTTATAATAAAGTGTGAGTGGTGCTTTAGCCGAAGGAACCACTCCAAGCTTTTTCAGAAATTTCTGAGCCAAATAGTCTTCTTAGCTGCCTCTGAGGCAGCTACATATTCAGCTCCCATAATTGAATAAGCAATACATGTTTGTTTGATGCTTCTCCAACTTATGACTCTATCCCCTGAAGTAAACACATATCTTGAGGTTAATTTTCTAGTCTCTATCTTATTGAAAATCTGAATTTGTACACCCAGTAGGCAAAAGACCATCTAAGTGGAAAAACAATATACAATCTTTAGTCTTTTTAAGTACTTGATAATATGTTTTACTTTAATCCAGTATTCTTGTCGAGGATTAGATTGAAATTTGCTAATCATATCAACATAAAGCAAATATCAAGTCTAATACATAACATTGCATACCTAAGCCTTTCTATCGCAAAAGCATAAGGGACTGTCTTCATTCTATCTCGTCGATCATTTTAGTAGACTAATCCTTTGATAGAGAAATTTCATGCTTATCAAAGTGTTTGAGAATTTTGCATGCTAAACCTTACAAGAATAGTATCGATATAAAGCATATGAGACTAGCCTATTATCCTTTGTTTACAATCTCGCGTGAGCTTGATCCCAACAATATAAGTTGTTTCACCCAAGTTTTTCACATCAAAGCGTGATGACAACCCCTCTTTAACTTAATTGAAAATGCTCACATTATTTTCTATGAGCAAGATATCATCTACATACAAAATCAGAAGTGTTATTTTATCTCCATCGCTCTTTTTAAAAACACATGTACTCATTTTCACATTGATTAAAATCAATCCTTTCGTGAATTTGATTTATATTGTCTAGTTAACTTGTAGATTTTGGAATTATATACATAATCCGCTATCTTATTTTTATCGATTGATATCACTAGCCAACCTACATATACTAAATAATGTATGTTAAAATTAGTATGCATCTGAAATCCACAATTATTGTTTTATGCATAAGAAATCTCTAGTTCATATGTTATTTGAAAATTATGTAATTAGTCAAAAAGACATACGTTATACTAAGGATGGCAAAATTAAGTCTAACCCGTCAAACCTGAAAAAATTATTAGTTCAACTCATCTCAATTTAACCAATTTCAACCCATTTAAAATTGGATTGATATGCAACCCAAATTTATTCGAGAGAGATCTTGTTAAAATATTTTCAATTTTTTTTTCAATTTGATATATTTTATATAGCCATAATAAAGAAAAATATAATTTAATTAAGTACGAAAATATTGAAAAAGAACAAATAAAATTTAATAAAAATTGGTTCAAGTTGGATCTTGACCCACTCTATAACCTGATACTCAACTCGTTTTGACCCAAGCAAATTTGGATTAGGTTGTGTATGTAATTTATTTACATACACATATACAACAACACATTTCTCTCCTTTTTTGATAATCGCGATATTTATGTTTGTACATGCATATTAATTATTTTATGAATTATCCCATCAATAAATATTTGATAACTTAATCTATTTTAAGCTTAAAATTTTATAATTCTCAAGCCCATTTTATTGACTTAGCATACCTTTCGATGCCAATATAATATGACATTTCTCTTGCTAAGGAGTACTAATTGGGTTCAAGTCTTATTTGGGCCTACTTTTATAGATATCCAGTAATATACACACCTATATATGGCAGTTCTAATTTCTAAATCATCCCAAAGTGATTATCTCAAAGTCAAATGCGATAATACTACGTTATGTTACTTTATTACGTTACTATGTTTTCCTTTTTACGTTTAGCTCTACAAATTTTGATCAGTATTTCAATTAAGAATTGTAACTTATAACATTTTTCGTATAATTTTAAAATTTTAGTTTTGGAAATATTTAATTAATTTAATTCAAACTCTAAAAATAAGTTAAATTGATTTCAAGAAATGACAATTATTTTGAGACGATAAGAGTAACATTTTTATATGGTTTTCGTCTTCAACTGTTATTTTTGTATATATTTGGTATAGCTAATGAATAACAATAACAAAACTTTTTGGTAGAAGATTAATATGGTGAGGCAAGATGGAACATGGAGCACTAAACTTTTATATTATTAAAGATGTGCATTATTATTATTTTGATCATACAAAAGTGAAGCATGCCAGGAAATCACGCGTAATAATTTAGTTAGATGAATAATTTTTTTAAAAAAAGTATAACTATCGCTTCTATCATTATTATTTTGGAAAAGGTAAGCAAAATACACCTAATTTGAAATTATTTATTCTTAATAATTTCAATCTAAACTATTTATCCTTAATGGATTGATTACCCAAACTATTTACCTTTCTATCCACTCATCCCTTTTTATTTCGCATGCTGATATCAACATAAATACTATGAAATATACTTTGACGGTATATATACATATATCATAGCGCTATCATATAGAATGATCGAGTTCAGTCCTTTATGATACTCTGACGGTACATTGATACCTAATTGGTATATAAGATTTTTTTAAGAAAGAACTAAAATAATTATTACACTCTAAATTGATAGAAAATATATTCATTATATACTCTATCGGTATATTTATACCATATCGGTATCATATAGGATTGAACTTAATTATCTGTGATACCTTGTTGATATATGTATACCCTATTGGTATATCATACAAGCAGGTGCTGATATCAGCATGATGTAGCATGCGAATTTATTTGTTTACTGTATATTTTGTTTTAAAAAAGATTTTTTTGTTCATTATGGCCTAATCATTCATTTGCCAAGCAATCTAAAAAGACATAATACATAAATATATCCTTTAACTTGACTTTATTGATCAAATATTTATATAGACACAAACTTATATAAAATTGAATAAGTAGACATATATATCTTACATGGCTTAACACATGTTGAGCGTCACGTAGACACCCTACTGTCACGTAGGATGCTATGCAGGATGAATAGTTAATATATCTTAATGGTACATTGATAAAGTTGGAGGTCATAATGGTCAATTAAAGCCAAATTATGCCAAAAATCATTAGTTAGTCAACAAAGGTGATTCTACCTCATATTGATGATAATAAGGGTATATTTACTCCCAACTATTAATAAACTATAAATTTTATCCTTTTCCCCTTAAAGAAAACCCCTTTAAATTGTCGCTCTTAACAAGTTATAGAGTTGATTATTATTAATTATGTATCCTTAACCAATAATTGTAAATAGAGTAATAGGAAAATATCATGTTACTTCAAAATATATCTTAATGTTTAAAATAATTATATTGTTCTTAATGCTCAAAATATCATGTTAATTAGTTCAAAATATAGAGCAATCTTTTCAGACACTACATTGTAAGTTTTTCAAAATAATCTTTTTTCCATATTTGATAATTAATCAAATTTATTACTATCATTAATATTTAGATTAATTTAAAATTTGATTCTTTTGGTCCAAGTAGTGGTACCAAATCTTATATTCTTTTCTTACTGTAAAGTCACTTTTATAGGAGGAAAAAAAAAGTAAGTAGATCTTTTGTTGAAATTATGAACCTCATAGACCTATACTTTTCCAAGTAAAGCTATCATAAAACACACTTTTGGACAAATGTTTCTACCCCATTAGTTTTGTCATTGTCTCTTGTGGACCATAGGATTGATTACCATTACAAATCCTTCTCAAACTATTTTTTTGTGATGGAGTCAGAAATTTAACGAAGAATATATATTTTTTCTTTCAATTATGCCAAGAATGTATAAAATAAATACATATTTATAATAACTAATATTTAATTTATATATACCACATAATTTTTCAATGAATATATAGCAGATCAACTTTCGACTAAGGTGGCTCCGCGATGGACCTTGTTGTCACAATTCTTGTCCATTCATAGGTCAAGATTTTTCGAGAAATATATCATGATCGTAAAACATGAAAAGTTTCATATTTTTTCAAATGAATGATGTAAAGAATTATTAATTCTTAGCAACTGATCATAGAGTTGATTTTCGATTTTTAGGGCAGATACGATAAGTTTTTACAAGAAAATCATGAGTTAGAAAATAAAAGCACAAATTAAAAGATCATTAAATAATTAAACATATAAATTTTTTGTTGAATTATTATTTTTCACTTAAATCATATAACCCATCATAGGACATTATTGCATTTCAATTTTCCATATGATCCATCAAGAAAATCTAAATCCTTCTATGCCACATGTTGTATAATATGTTCGACTAAATATTAGAAAACATAGTGTTGTATCCATCACCAAGTTATGTACTTAATTTCAAGAAAACCCTACTTTTTGAATGAGAGTGGAGGAAGCGTAAAGACGTTATTGTTCTTTTCTCCAGATATCTATTTTATGTCGCGATTTGGTTAGATATACACATCAAAGCGTTATGGTGGAATGATTAAGATTTCTACATCTTTAACTAGAATTTTAATCAAGTTCAAATCGTGAATACGAAAATCTTGATAAGGAAGCCTTCTCTTTTAACTATGCTTATGCAACATACAACAACATACCCAGTAATATCTCACAAGTGAGGTCTGGGGAGGGTGGGGAAGGTAGATTATACGCAGACCTTACCGCGACCTCATAGAAGTAGAGAGGTTGTTTTCTAAATGCTTATGCAACATAAATTTCAATTTATGCACATTTCAATACAAATATCAAATATAAATAAATTAATTAAAAAAACAAGATACACTTAACCTATAAGAAAACCTTCATTATATGTAGGGTACCCTACAAAAAAGGAAGGTGGGGGGAAGTTGTGTAGATCAAGTGACACATACATTATTTGATTATGAATGATTTCTATCATAGAGCTGGCTTGTAGGATCCATACATATATTAAAAAACATTACATTATTAGAGTTGGAAGTGAGCATTTAATGCTACATTTTGGCTTATCATTTTATAATAACATATTCTAGCGACGTCTCATCTTTTCTTTTCTTTTTCTTTTTTTTTAAAAAAAGAAAGATATTCTAGCAGCATAAATTGGGGAGGAAATAACAACAACAATATTATTTCATTGTCTCAAAGGCTCCCGTATATTGCGGGGTAAGGGAAGAACGGATGTACGTAGTCTGGCCCCTATATTTAAAACATAGATCGATTGTTTGGGGAGGAAATAACAAGGTGGAAAAAAATAAAACCCTTACCAATAAGGTGACATTTCATCCCTTCAATTGTGTTTTGTGGTTCTTTCCCTCTCCTTCTTAGATGATAAGTTTGTATAGCATAAGCATTTATATCAAGTTAATACATGCATATATTTCAGTAGAAAGTTTTTTTTTACTAAATTATAATTAATTAAGATTAAGTTTTTACGTTTTAAAATAACTTTATCGTAGTAAATTGCATTGATTTGATATAAATATTCAATTCGTGGAGGGACTTAGCAAACAAATCGCAAAAAGTAAAAAAAATTATAGATTAGCTATAGAATTTTTCAGTAATCCCTAATTGATTTGTCGCTAAAAGGCTCATAGCTAATTACACTTTTCAAAAATCCATTTCTAAAAGGCTCCTAACTTTAATAATTCTAGAATTATATGAATAATAGAATATGTATATAAGATCTAAATGAATAAGACTTATCTTGAACAATGAGTGGTTGCAAATGAAAACAATTAATACACATAATTCAGCCTAAAGATAATTGCTATCAATTTGTGGAACTATATTTAATTTGGAATTTCTTTTGAATTACAAAACACATAATGTGACCATACATACCCCTTATTAATATTGCTAGTAGACATGGGATCTTCTCAATGGCTATATATCTTACAAGTACTCTTAGCCCACCTCTATGGAGACACAATGACCCTTTTTGGGGTAGACACATGTCAAATGAAATAAACTTGCAAATTCCCAATTATCACTTGTTTAATTAACAACAACATTACCCCAGTGCCTCAAAGAATGTACGCAGTCTGACCTCTATGTTTAAAAATATAGTTCGATTGTTTCTGGATGACCCATGATGAGCGTCGAAAATTGCATTGACCAACTGCTACTTCACAATTGAAAGAAACGCAGATAGTTTAAAGAGTCATTTTGTTTTATTCCATCATATCCCAAAGCCAAAAAATAGTAAATCTTTGGCTTCATCCAAGATTGATTGAAAATACCACTTGTTTAATTAATTTAACAGTATTGCTATTGAGAGGCCAATTTTTCCTATCCCATTTTGTATAAATCTCCCTCTAAATCAATTAGGCTGTTCTTTGTAGATGATACAACAAATCTCCCTCTAAATCTCCCACTTGTTTAATTAATTTTAACATTAGTTGACTTTGCTCACAATTCTTTCATGCTAAGTCTTATAACTCTCAAGATCACTGTAAATTATATATAAAAAAATTAAGATATATCAACAAAAAAAATTTATATTACTCAAGACTCGAACAAATTAAATTTACTTGATTGGCGATTTACAAGTGAATAGCCCATATATCTACACTATTTACCTATGTGCTAGTGTATGAATATTGATTGTTATACAAGTCCTTCAATATCCTTCAAGGCATTTTGAAAGATTCTTCATAATAAAATATTTTTATATACAATTTTACAAATTCACTCGAAACCTCTGATTAAAGATTAAACACTCCCATCAATATATCACAAGCTATATCGATATAAATTTTACATTAACTGTGTGAAAACAAAATTGAGGTGATTGAATCATGTGTCCACTTGGTAACACGGAAAACCAAGCCTTTTGTTTTATTGGAAATAAAAAGTCAATACATCTAATCTAAAACCAAATTGAGGCTGCATAATATTATTAGTTTATACTTTAATATATACAATTAAATAATTGACACTTTCATATATTTGATAAGATTTGAACATCACTCTTCTTGATTTATTGTAGGCCTTAGCCTTTGCTAGTTGAGCCAGGTCGGTTAAGAACATGTAGTTATTTAATTGTTGTTCCAAATATTGTCATAGTAACAAATTATTGATACTATTTTTTCACATTTTAATTAATCAAATAGATTATGGATTGGTTTTATGAGCTTATCATGATTACATGTAAGTGTAGATATATTATAGAGAATTAGAGATCAAAATCATTCTACGTTCGAAAAATATGTCACTAACGGACGTTTGAGAAATACGTCATTAACGGCTCTCGAATCATGGAGAAATCTAAGAAGAGAATACGACCCTTAAATCATGGAGAAATCTAAGATAACCCTCGAATGATGGAGATATCTAAAAAGAGAAGAATAAAGGGAGAAACAGATTTGTACTCACGTACTTGTCAATAAGATTATGTTTTTTAATATTTTATTTGTGATTGTAATTTATTTTTCATCACTATAGAATCTGTTGGGAACAGTAAGAATTAATGTTGAAGACTAATTAAAAATTGAAGTAGAAAATCAAAATTGTTGATTATATTTTTAAAAAAATGATGTCTCATTAAATGTTGAATCAAATTTATACGAAAATAAGATTTTTAGTTTCTACTCAAAGTAGATTTCGTACTATGTCGTATTTTATAAATATATAAATGTTGTGCTGATGAACAATTAACTCGCAATAAATAAGAAGAATATAGTAATGCTTTGAATGTCTCAACTTATCAAGTACCACTAATAATATTAATTAAAAACATACATTTGCTTGTGTATCTAGTGAGCTCCATTTATTCTAGTAAATTAAAAAAAATGAGATCAGTAAATAATAATTTATTAAAATTGATATTTGTACCAAACATGTCTTGAGAGTGTAAGATTATGTGTGAATTATGTTTAGGGCAATAGTATCTTCAAAGAATCTGGTAAAGACAATGAATTGAAAAATCATTCTATATATGAGATAACATTAATAGTTTTTAAAATAAAATTTAAAATTAACTTTATTTCATCTTTGATTTAAAGTATATTTGCTAATTTTTGAATTATTTTATCCCCCTATTTATACTAAAATGGTAAAATTACTTTTTCATATATAAAAAAGGGATTAAATATGTACACAATGAAGTTTAATGATGTATTGTGATTTAGGGACAGTCTTGTTCACTTTGTTCCTTAATAATGCAACAAAATGATAGTCTATTTCCAACAATAGCGTAATAAGTACATTTTTTAAATCTAATCTTTGATATATATATTATTGCATTTTGTTTTATCATCACTTGTAATTTATTTTTCTATATTTCTGACCGTAAATAATATGTGCACTTTTGTCCTCCTATTTTTTACTATTTTTTATCCTTTCATTCCTTTTTAGTTATCATAATTTTCTTCTTTTAGAGTCAACAACAACATATTCAGTGAAATATCACAAGTGGAGTCTGGGAATGATGGATTGTACGCAGACCTTGCCGCTACCTCATAGAAGTAAAGAGGTTGTTTCCAATCTTCTTTTAGAGTCAAATCCTATAAATTTTTACTAATATTTTAAAGTATATATTTTCATTATATTGATATGAAAAAATTTATAATTTATTAAATTCATTGTGTAATTTTAAATATCTAAATATTTATTTTAAAATATTAAAATAATATAATTTAATTTTAAAAAATAATTAAATTAATTTTTATAAAATATATCATGACAACTAAAACAAAAACAGATGAAGTACGTCGATGATTTACACCTAAGCAAAATTATTGCTATTAAATGGAATACGACAATTTCCCTCAGGAAGAATTAATAGGCAGCAATATGAAATGGAAAACATATAACGTATAATTTTTGGTTTTAAAGAAGGTATCGACTGGAAATTTATTTTATTTTATTTTGACAGATTCAAAAGCACATGACGATAAATAAAGAAATTATTTCGTTATGATTTGAAGATCATGAATAAATATGGTTAACCCGTGAGAATTCAGTTACATGAACTCGACAAATAATTAAATAATAAAATTAGGTTATGATGATATCTAGTAATAGAGTCAAAATTTTTACGAATGTATTTAAAATCTGAAGAATTAGATATAAAAAATAGTAGTTGAAGGGAATTACATTTAATATATACATAAAAGAAATTATTTTAATCTTGTATAAATTATATAATTTTCATCGATTCAAAACCGCTAAATATAGTGTAACTCCACCCCTAATGATGTGAAGTTTAGGTATTCATCCGTGAGGATGACTGAGTTGATTTGCGCAAGAAAATGTTTTTCAAATATGAATTTCAAGTTTGAAATCTCCAATATATATTTTTGTTCGATTTTATTGTACAAAGATAATCTAATATGACCTATTTTTTTAATACAGGATATTATACTGAAATGAATTTATCTTATGGAAATTAAATGGTATCACCTGCAGATTTTCTTGTCAAAAAATTAGTTGAGGTATGCTTTAATATAATTAAATAATGCATATTTATAAAAATTTATTTCTCCAAAAGATGTACCTAAACCATGTTCCTTGATTAATAATTTTTTTATCAAACAATTATTTTTTTCTGTGAAAATAATATTTCTGGTGGGTCAATTTCCTACAATTGCATGTGACTCTGGTGTGAACTACTAAAACCATATTAGGTGTATTACAAATTAAATATGTTTTCCAATAATCAAGCATATGAATTGATGCTCATCAAAGATTTTTTTAATTGTTTTTGAGTTGGTTTTAAGATTATTAAAATTTGTAACATTAATTTTGAATTGTTTAGTGATATTTTTGCCAATTTTCACTGAATGATATAATTATTCCTGATATGAAAGTGGTACATGATTGCTTGAACAAATTTTGTTGAAACAGATACCAGTATTATTCTCCGGAAACAATCGCGTTATGTTTTTAAACATAGGGGTTAGGCTGTGTACATCCGACCCCTCCTTACCCCGCAATGGACGGAAACCTTTGAGGCATTGAGATAATATTGTTATAGATACTAGTATTATTCATCAGAATTATTTTCTATTTTAGATGATGAAGTTGTTGATTTTATGTTGTAAAAATATTGATATAATAATATTTTTACATGTATCCCATTCTTATAGAGTCAGTTGGGTCACAATTTTCTTATTAAAATAAGTTTAGTCGAACCATCCATGGGAATTCCTCTTTCTTTTTGCAATACAATAAACAAAGAATTTTGTAATAAATATTTAATGAAAATAGTATAATTATCGTTATATTATATTTAACGCTAATAATAAATATGTGTATTTAAAAGCAACAGTTTATATCACTACAACAAAAATATTTTTAGCGATAATAAATATGTACATCAACAAAGAATGTTAAAGTCTTTATTCTAATTTTGCTATAAATTTTAGGAATATTTATAAATATGTTTTATGATAATAAATATTACTGGTAGAAAAAAAAAAAGAACAATGCCTCTAAATATCTATTTTGTTGTGTTACGAATTAATAGATATATATAGAGGCACACAATAAATGGACAAAAATAAATAAGAAATTTATTCTTCTAAGTTTATTTGACGATGGAGCTCAATAAACATTGATAAAGACTCACAAATATTTTTTAAATAAAATAGTCAAAATAAATTTTCAACTTTGACAAACCTTAAAAATTGAATAATTCAAAAAGTTTCTGTCTTTTTTTTTTTAAAAAAAAATATTTGTCCAAATGACGATAAAGTATTGAGAGAATATACAAACATGACCCTGAACTTGGCATACTTTTTTAAATTGGACCTTAACTTTGATAGTGCACAAATATGATCCTCAACTTGGCAATTTCTGAACAAATAGACACTTGGTGCTGACATGGCACAGTGAGTGTATTACACTAGCAGGTACGCGCGTGAACAATAATTTTTTTACTGTTCCAACCGAAAA
>JAOTQR010000086.1:17673723-17693173 GCA_025774065.1 Solanum ossicruentum | reverse complement strand
AAATATAGTCGGTTTTTTTTCGTCAATACCAAACCAAACCAAACCAAACCACTAAGCGGTTTTTTTTTTGCGGATTGATTCGATTTGTCGGTTTGGTGCGGTTTACGGTTTGGTTCTGTACACCCCTAAATAGTTGCAAGAATCTAAGATGTGCGTAGATAACTACTATACTCAATAAGCTCCCATGAGCATCATGGCATAGGTAAAAGAGAATGAAGAGGCAAGCCCCCTCAGCTCTAGGCTCTGCGTGAGTGTAATCAATCAGCTTTATGACTTTACTTGCGAAGGTAGACTCAAGCTATAATTCTTCTCATGAGCGTAATGGTATAAACTATGAGATTAGAACAAGTTCAATGGATAACAAGAATGAAATAGCAATTGGACGGTTACGACACCCTATCTATTAACTAAAAATCACATTTCAAAAAATTTGTTATTGTACAAGCAAATATTAATGAAGACTTGTTTATAGACGACAACAACATACCTAGTGGAATCCCATAAGTGAAATCTAAGGGGAGTAAAATATACACAGATTTTACCACTATCTTATAGAGATAGAGAGGCTTTTTGCGGAAAACCCTATCTCAAGAATCAAGTCCCATATATCTATAAGAAATACTAAAATTGGACGAATTGGATTATGACCCATCATTTAGCCCGCGTAAGCTTTGGCATTGACTCATCTATTGGTTCATCCGAGCCGAACCGGTTCATTGTCACCCCTAGATGTGAAGTGCTACAACATTTCTACAACACACATTTGGACATGAAACATCCATGAACAGCCAGCCAGTTATATTTCAACAATTCAGGTAAACCTAAGAAGAGTAGCTCTTTCCCATTACCTACTACTGGAAACAACAAAAGATACCAACTTGAGGCAAGTTCATCAAAAATACCAAGTTTGGTCAAAGCCATATTTCCAGTAACATTTCCATAGGTACAAGTCTATGCTCATTTGCTTAATGTCAACTTACATAAAATGGAATCCAGAGAGATTTCACCAGATCATATACAAATAAAAATAGACTCTCCTAACTTGACTTATATGCTGCATCAGCATTGCTCATTCGTTTCGATGGAGTCCTCTTCTTTTTGAATGATTGGTTCAGAGGTTCAAAAAGAGGAGCCCCTGGCATCCCAAGCCGTAAATCTGTGTTGCCATCATCATCAATCCATGCAATGCGATTAACTGTCATAGGAACACGTGTTTCAGCCAGTGACAAGTTTTTTTTTTTTTTAAAAAAGGATCAGTGCCAAAGTGTAAGGTCTGCTCCTTTTGTACATAACACTGCCAAGCTTAGGCTATAAGTAGACTGCGGTGATGACACAAGAAGTCAGGAGCAAATTCATACCCAGCAGCTGTCTCAAGGTGATGCCATCTAGAAATTTGATGGAATCACGCAAGTGAACATGGACTACTAAATGCTTATGAACTTATAACAGACAGAGAGGTAAAGGAAAATCAATCAATCAACTGTTTATAGCCTACGACCAGTGTTTTGGATGGCAAAAGGCGCCAAGGGTCTGGCTCGCCACAAGGCAATGCGAGCGGCAAGGCGCTCACCTTTTTGAAGCACGGCATCAATTCATACCAAAAAATTAAAATATTTAATTGCATATATAAATAATCAAAATCTCAATCTCAATAACATATTAGCAAATATTTCAATTAAAAAACTGAAAATAGATAGTAGATACCAACAGTCTAGAACTTGAATGAGAATAAAACAAAATCAAAGTCAACAGCGAGAAAAAAAAATAGAGGTAGAAGTAACTCTAAAGTCTGAAGGAGGAGAAAAAACAAACACAAGAAAATGAAATCTGAAGAAGAAAAGAAGAAATGCATATTGGTTGGACTTTGGAGTCTACAGAAAAGTTTGGCGGGTCGTTGGAGAAGTCAAATCGGGTCATTTGGTTGGAGTCGCAGTCTAAGTCTAAAAGTGCAACTATGCAACTTTGGAAAACCCCCCTAAAATTACCTTTTAAGTTTTAAAAAACACCCTAAATTAGTCATTATTTTTTAAAGAAAATCGCCTTTCTTGCCTTTGTCGCCTCTCGCCTTGGTTGCCTTTGTCGCTATGGCATCACCTTTTGAAGATCATCTCGCCACAAAGATGAAGGATCGCCTTGCGTCGCCTCTCGCCATTGGCGACAAGGCAATCGCCTTTCACAACACTGCCTAGGAGTGCTGAATGCTCAAGGCTAATAAAAAAACCGGGAAAAAAAACATAATGATTCAGGTATAACCTGTATGTTCAGAAGATTCATTATCCTTGGGACAAGCTTCCGGTGATCTGACTCAAATCAGAACAGTTAGTAACTTAAAATTAATTCTTTCATTATCCATCTATACCAGAGTCTCTATCTTACTTGACGGGGGAAAAGCACCTTTTAACTTTCTTTCTGAATATTTCTGCAGCCATGAAAACCTGGCATCATCACATCCATCTAGAATACCAGATCAACCCCCCCACTAAAAAAAAGCGCACAAACCAGAACATCATTTAGTAGATCACAGTGCAAAAAATCAGCAAATTCAAATATGTTGAATGTCGAGAGAGTGCAAGAGACAGGACAGCAGCAATACTTCCTTTTTTTCCAGCATCAACCACATTCATGCAATTACTAGCTTTAATCAATTTATCACAAATGCTACTAGTTATTAATTTAAGCATCATGCTTAATGAACCATGTCTATAAAGGATCGAGAGGTTCAAAAGGTCATGGCATACCAGGCTCATTTTCATCCTGTGCAAGTGCTGGACGATAAGGCCGCTTCTTAACATAGTTGTCCTGCAGAGGTCTTGGGATCTGAAAAGAAAACTGGGACATACTTACACCTTGTGCTACATAGTCTGGGTATTCCTGCAAGTACCTAAGAAGAGAAAACATTGATCAGAACCATGAGGGATATGAGAAGAAAGTACAGATTCAAAACTGTATTTTACTTTTCAACTTCAACCATGGAACGAAGTCTCTTTCCAGATGGCGCAACATAATACCTGTAAATCATGACCTAAAAATGTTAATTGGGCAGTGTCTTCCTCTACTTAAAACACGAAGACTTTAGAACCTACAAACGGAAATAGGAGAGAAGGAATGCAAGAAACTTACACGTCAGCAAATCTAGTGCCTCCTTCACCTCGGATTCTTAAAAGACGCTCCCACCCAGGAGGGGGCTGGGCAATATTAGGCTTGTCAATAGCCCAGAGCCTACTTCCATCTTGAGTAAGATCAGGTGGATCATCACATGAAACTTCAGCACGCCATTCATGAGCATTTTCGCAATAGAAAGGCCGTTCCAAAATGTGTTCTCTTATCTCCTCATACTTTTCCTTCGTAGGTATAAGCCTCCATTTAAAGCAGTTGGCGCACTGCACAGTAAATGCCCCTACAGATGGCAAAATCCTAGATGCATAATTGGGAAAGGAGTTTCGTCGAGGTTGAGAATCAACAGGATCAGCGTTAACAATTTCGCCTGCACCAACTGCAGCAGGATCGTAAAGCACCAGTTGTTTTTGAGCATCTTCACTGTTATTATCCTCATCATCTGTGTTATGTTCTTCTCCTTCTGCTAAAGCAGTAACATCTCTGGGATTCTGATTAGAAGTTCCAATCCCACCAGAGCGTGCAGAGCCTTTCAGATCTTTTGGCTCATGCTTCATATTATCTCCATGACTAGCAATTGAAGAACCATGAATATCACTATGATCTGCTTTTCCAGGGGTCGCAAGGTCCAGACGATCTCGCTCCATCCAACCAAAATAAATATGAATAGAACTGTCCAAAAAAAGCAGACAATTTATTGGACAACAGAATTCCTAGAACAGTGAACATAATTGTCAAAGAAAGCAAACACAATTTATTTGACAAGAGAACTTCTGGAACAGTAGCGAATAGCATAGATCAGAAATGAGAAAACAAACACCTTTATCCTATTTAAAAAAGGGTAACTTATGTTACTTTCTACAAAGACAGGACACCCTCTTTGGATTGGTAAAATAAAGGCTGGAAGGGAGTTCTCTATGCCAAGTCATCAAAAGTTAACATGAATTGATAATAGAGAGCAATTATAAATCAAATTAGAAATGCCAGTTTGGCAGTAATTGAATATTTCTCAATATCCAAACGTGGGTGTGTCCATCTGGTAGAATGAGCAAATTGGTAAACAAGAAAAAACAGTTGAACATTTGAGGGGTCTTGAATGCTAAAATATTACACTCAAACATGATACACAAAAATCCTTTAAAAAAAAATCTAATTTAATGCCAATGGGGCATTTCAAAGTACATGAATCTTCTATGCGCCTTAAAATCACCTAACAAACACAAGATAAAATGAATGGCAGACCAATGAACCAAATGTCATTAAGAAATGAAAGTTCTACAAGAAGATGAATCAGAATTGATATATAGAAAGGTTCCCCGTGTGACCAGATAGGCCACCAGAGGCCACTTATAATATCTGTTATTAAATTTTGAAACTGCTCAACTAAATGGCTTACAGGAGATCTTGACAACCATGAAAGGAAGCTGATGTTATGGGAATAAAACCATTCATAAAGAAGCAAAGGAAACAGTTTGAACCACTAGTTAGGTATTTCTTATCAAAAATTTAAGATTAGTATTTTTGTTTAATAAACGAGAAGGTTGACATAAAATATTCCCAAACAAAACACTTCCGAAGTCATCACGAGTGCAAATAAATCAGAGCCAGTTCACATTGGAAAGTTGGTCTAACCAACTGATCATATTGGTGTACAAGAATCATCCAATACTAGGACTACTTGACACTCAAAGATAGAAGCTTTTATTTCACTCTTAAAAAATGTCTAGTTAAATTTATTGTTCAATTGCTTTAACTTTGAATAATTTGTCAATTTTATCAATAGTATACCAAATTTTTTATTATTCGTAGTGCATGGGATCACGTCTTGTGAACAATCTTAGTATCACCTCACATCTACAAATATCAATGAGTAATTTCATCTCCCTTTCGCCTTACCATTATCATGGCCGATAGGAATTGTTTATCTCTCTTCTCCCTTTCGTGTTATCACGGCTGACAAGGACTGTGTGTTCATAGGTTCGGATCTATTTGAATGTTCTTTAAATAATGTTGTGTTCTTGAAGTGAAGTATTTTATCAGTCTTATATTTCCTCTTTGAGTATAACACTTGAAGAGTTAATTGATGTCAGCTATTTTGGGTTCCCATTTTCGTTCATACCTTTTTCTTAAGAGCGGTATTCTGGAAAGCAAGCGCTTCATCGCTTAAAGCATAAGCGATGAAGTGAAGCAATGCGAGCCTATTACGCTTCGCAGATTAGAGGCGATGAAGGTGAAGAGAAGCGGCTGCTTTAAAGGCTAAAGCGAGGCAAAGCGCAAGAAACGACAGTTAATTGTTTTCAAGTCTTAAAAATCTATTAAAGGTGAAAAAGAAGAGCCACACTTTTATTTCAAGAGACCCAGTTTAGTTTGACTACTGGTCTCGTTCTCCTCTAGGGTTTTCACGCATTCTTCTCCTCCTTCGGGTAACTGGAGTTGAGAATGCTGAAGATAAAGAAATTTTTGAGAGATTCTGACTTCACTTGGGGTGTTGTTGGGGAGGCAAGTGGGGTTGAGGAGAACCGTTATGGTTTAAAGGAAATAATTCAAGCTCATGTAGGAGGGGAAAAGAAGTGGCTACAAGTCTCTACCTAGCTGATGAAGTCGAAAGATATGGCGATGAACTTGAAAGAGATGATTGAGCATGATAATGATAATGGAGGAATACAAGATTTTGACAATCTTGTAGTGGAAGAATTGTAGAATTAAAAAAAAATAGATGTTGAACTATGAATAACTTTGATTTGCTTGTGTTCTGTATATGGAGGATTTTTTGATGTTTAATTTTTAGTTTTTAATTTTAAATTTTGCTTATATATCTTGTCTTTATTTATTTTGGGCTATTTTCTTTTAACTTACGCTTCACTTCAATGAAGCTGAGCGCGTAGCTTCACGCTTCGCTCAAAGCGTGTAGAAGGGCCTAATCGCTTTTTTCCGTTTCACGCTTCCTTGACCACTGCTTAAGAGTCCTAATATGTCGCTCTTTCCTTCGACAAAAGAGTAATAAAAGTAACTGTTAAGGACGTAATGCCACAATCGCTTTTAGTGTAGGCGACTAATCGAGCTGAGAACGTATTGATTAAAAAAAACTAAACTATGAGAATGTATTGATTAGAAAAAGACTAAACTAGGTGGAAACTTTTTCTGGTTGGATAGTTCTACATTCACTTGGTCTATGCAACTGAACTAGGTGAATATGTTGTTAGTTCAACAACAAGTTCAGATGGCATACGGATTTTCCAATAGATTCCAAGCAGAATAACTACATATCACTATATCTGTCGGTTGTTTTTATCAGTACTAGTGCATGCCATCACATTGCTGCACATGCAATAACGGAGCACTTAAAATACAAAGCAGAAGAACAAGAACTATGCCTTAGTCACAAACTAGTTGTGCTCAATTATATAAATACACAACATAAAAAAAAACAATTAAGCTACATTGCTCGGGTTCCCCAAAAACATTGTCGTATCTGCATCGAATCCTAAAAAAGTACTATTTTGAGGGATCCAAGGCAGATGCGGAAACATTTTTCGAGAGTCCAAGCAATGTAGCTTAATTGGTTTATTTATCCTGTTGTGAATTTATATACCCGAGCACAACTACTAATTTTGAGGATCCAACACGCACCAACAGCGTTTTAGAAGAGTTTGAGCAACACAACAAATAAGTGGCTACAAACTCAAGATCCCATTAATAACCACCTACTTCTACTGAATCCTTAATTGAAAACAAAACCCTAATTTTCCACAGGCCATGTACATTCAAAGTAGAACCAGTTCTCCAAATAAAAAGAAAATGGCTAAATCACAAGGTAAAACACATTGATAACAAAGGAAACATAAATTATGATAAAAACAAGAACAAGCAAACTAAAGCATTGGCAGAAAATGCAGAGGTAAAAAAAGAACATTTTTTAGAGCTTAAAGATTATCAACTTCCAAACACTCAGCACCTTGATTTTTCAGAAACTACATATACACAACAAAAAATGACATACAATCCAATAAAGAAATATCTCAAATCAGTAAATTCACTTCTTCACACACACACACCGAAAAAAAAAATCCATCACGCCGATTCACATAAATCAATTGAATCCATCATTGAACTTATCAAAACAATTAACCCGATCCACATGCATTCCAACACACAGAAGCAGAAACATCAGTATATTTGCACAGCAAAAATGCATAAATGGTGGAGCAAAGAGATAAAAAGGAATACCCAAAATCAGAAAAGGGATCTAAGGCAGCATAATCCAAGAATCAACGGTTTGGGTAAATTCCCTTGGAGTTGTATGCAAGGAAATATATGTTACTTACAGATTAAAGACTGCAATATCTTTGTTCTCCTTGGGAAGTGAGAGACAGGCACAGATGAAGAACTCAGCTGAATTTAAGTAATAACTTTTTATTGCAAAACTAAATGAGAAATAATAAAATAAATGTTTATTTACTATTTTATCACCATTCTAAAATGGGGGTCGTTTTGTTCAAAACCGGGATATCTCGATCATGACCAAAACAATCAATTTCACCTTTTATACTTATTTGTTTTTATCACGTTATTCTTACAATGTGGTCGTGTCATTAAAAAAAAGGAAAACTCAATCATATATAATTTATTTACAATTTTACCATTGGTATTCTGAGACCGGGTTGATTTCATCTAAAACTAAGAATATCTTGATCATTACAAGATAAGAACAATCAATTTCATCTTATATTTATTTATAATTTTACCATTAGTATTCTAATACTAGGGTCATTTCGTTCAAACACGAGGATACCCTGACCATAAACAAGATTACAACAACCAATCTCTCCTATAAGAAAACATTGAATAAATCTTTTAACAAAAATTCTTTTAACAAAAATAATATTTGCTTGATTTTGGGTACGAGCGTCAAATTAACCAATCTTTGATGTGAGGTAGAGCAAACAATTTTTAAGTTTTTAAAAATAAAATTTACAAATTTAGAAATTACATAAAGAGTATTATAAATCACGATAGTACTCAATAATACTTATACTTGAGTCCCAAATAAGTTACGATAGATTAGGTGAATCCTCAATTCATAATTTGAGCTCATATTATATTATCAACAAAATAAATTTTAAGAGTGAAATATATATATAATAAAAGTTTCATACAAGTCTAAAATCTATCCTCTAACTTGTAGTTACACCTATATGAATCTGTTTTCCATTGTGTCGTATCTTTAGCAAAGTCTATATTATTATCAAGTAAATACATGTCTTTTGAGATCACTTCCTTTCATATGCTTTCAAGTTTAACTCTTTTCCTTGTAACGTTTCTATGTACTATAATTTCACGTCTACTAATCGGTGCATCTATAAATCGAAACAAAACGAATCCAAATCATTATAAGCGGCATTCTCATATAATATGATACGATTTCATATTCATCATAGCATTTATATTTTCGTGACACTTATTGTAACACCCTCTATAATGTCCTATCTTATATAGCCTTGAAAGTTCCAGAAAAGCCTGAGAAAAATTGTCACTATTAGTGACCATGAGAGGACTTCTACGGTTCGTAAAAGGTTCTATGGTCCGTAGAAGGTTCTATAGTTCATAGATGGGTCTCGTTGTCCCATATGGAACTTTAAAAAATTAGACTTTTGGACTCATTTTATGGATATACTCTATGGCTCGTAGATACTTCTATGAACCATAGATGGATTCCGTAGATGAGATCCTGAAAGGAAGTGAAAATATCTTATTTTCACAAAAGGTCATCACACTCTGTCACACCCCAGAAGGGTATCCTTGACGTGGCCAACACTCAGCTGGTTCCCAAGCAAATCACTTGACCTGATCACATCATCAATCATACAGCGAAAGACTCAATTTAGATATTTGGACCATCTTCTAGCAGGCTAACCAATGATTAGATAGAATAAAGGCTTTTAAAACTAATAATTAATCCAAATCCAACATCATAAGATCATTATAAAAGAAAACTAGTCAAGAGTTAAAGACATCAAAGTAATCCATCATTATCTAATCTATGAAACATCTATCAAATACTATCTATTTAGTATTAATGACATGTTCATGGCTACCTCAAATCAAAATGAAAAGGATTAAATTCAAAACTAGAAAGATAAATGTGATATCCTCTAAATTAGGGAGGACTCGCCTAAGGTTGATAGCAAGTCTGATCCTCAATAAAGCACTTGTTGACGATCTATAATAACTATCTCTGCATCATGAAATGATGTATGTCTAAATAGACGTCAGTACGTGAAATGTATAAATATGTAAAATGGCAGAATGAAACATGTATCATGGTAAAATAACATTAACTCAGATAATCTCAGATGGGAAAGGTAAAGATCTTAATCAGAATGTCATAAGTCTAAGGTAAAAGATGTGATTTAGACAGAGACTAATCATATACAATCCAATCCAATCATTAGAGTACTATCATGTCATATTGAAAATTTTTCTAACCGACAATTATTATCTATAAGCCAGTGATGATGTAACGAAACAATGTCGTTGTCATATTCATCCAAAACCTTGTCAGGGTAAGGGACGAGTCACAAATCATTGGATCCACAATCAATCAGAGCAAACCCTCTTTAAGGACTTCAGAGGTATGACCCTTTCTCATATTATGTTGGCGGCATAGTTTATGGGATTTGAGGTAACTATACTATTTCCCAAATTGGTGCTTAATACTACTTCTCCCAAGACTCAGCATGCTCATAATTCTATCAAATCAGTTTAATCTGTCTGATTAACAAGTCTCATATGTACACTTCTCCGTTCATCAATTTTATCACAATCAAACTCTTCAAACTGATCAAACTATCAATTAGTAAAAATGCTCAAGAGTAGTTTAGACATAAATTTGTGGCAATGTTCAATTAGGTTCAATTATTTGGGTTTAGGTTATGAAAGTGCAAAAAGGCTTTCACAATTCATGCTTTTAATTTGAATTAATATACATAGTCATTTAATTACAATCAAAATATAGCTAGGGTTTATATAGTAGAAGATTCAAATAATTCATTACAAGTGTTTAATTCATAAATGATATTAATTATGTAGGGTTATGCAATAATAAGCTAGGATTTGAAGGAACTTTTGAAAAATTCATTTATGAAGGACTCTAATCAATCAATCAACTATTTGGAGCACATGGAAGAATACAAATCATGCTTTAATTAGCCTTATACACTTGGGACGACTAATAAAAATCAAACGGGCAAGAGTGTTGCTCTAATCACTTGAACCCTAGCTTTTGTTCTCTCCTTAACCCTAGTCCTTTGGTTAAATTGCGTAAAAAAAATTAGAAATGCGTTTAGAAACTCTTTTTAAGGTTGAAAATGACCTATGTCAGTCATGGATTAAATATAGGAGAGGTGAAAAAAAGTTTGGAATGTCCCTCATTAAAACTGTAAAATTTGAACTGGGTTAAACTCAATCCACATCACACGGGGGTTTATTTTAATTTATTTTTTACGAAAAACTTTTGATAACCATCTGGGATCATCGAAAATAAAAATAATAAATTTTTGACCCGTTTTGGGGCATCTCCACATCGTAAAACTGTTGTCCACTTTTTTATTTCTGTGATTTCACTCTAAAAAAATATTTTTTAATTTGATTGACCTAAAATTGACTAGGAGCATTATCCCACTTAATTTTTTACACTGAATGTGATTCTAGCCTTGAATTTTCCAAAAAAAAATATGGATGATGTGTTATGTGAGAAATATCTTATCTAGGGATATTTTGATAATTGTCAAGGTATAACATTATCTCCCCCTTGAGATCATTCATCCTCGAATGATGAGTAAGTAGAGATAGACTTGGGGAACGGATAACAATCAAGACTCAATCAATCAATCAAACTTTCTAGACAATCAACTATTTAAACTCAAGAATAGACAAATCAAAGCATTACCTTCAATATTCTCATCGTTGAACACAAATAGATGTGGATATTTAGATTTAGTATCTTCCTCAACTTCGCATTTGGCTTTTTCAACAAATGAATTTTTCCATAGGACTTTGACTGAGACTATCTCTTTAGTCCTCAATCTGCGAACTTGGCGATCAAGAATCTGGATTGACATCTCCTCATAGGATTGTCTATCTTTAACTCCAATACTATCAATGAGGATTATCAGTGAAGGATCTCCTAAACATTTCTTCAACATTGAGACGTGAAACACCTGATGAATGATAATTAACTCAGAAGTAATTCTAGCTCATACGCTACATTACCAATCCACTTCTCAATTTGGTAAGGACCAATATATCAGAGACTCAGCTTTTTCTTTTTTCCATATCTCATGACATCCTTCATGACTGACACTTTCAAATACTCCCAATCATTCACTTCAAACTCCAAATCTCTCCTCCTCACTCTAGTATATGATTTTCGGTGGCTTTACAATCTTTAACCTCTCTCGAATGCCCTTCACCTTCTTCGAAGATTGATAAACAAGATTAGGTGCGATCAACTCAATTTCACCAACGAAATATTTAAAATCACAAAATATTTTGACAATTTTACCTATTTTTGATTTAAAATTATAAAATTAGAAAATGTTCATTATTTTTTTGAACTTCATATTAAATTAAAATCAGACAAATAAATTGAAATATCCGTTAGTATATCTTTAGATAGAAAAAGTTAAACCTGAGGTGTGTTAAAGACTAGGAAGTCAGTTGTGTGTTCCTGACTTACTGATCTTCAAAGGGAAATTATAACTCACAATTTTAATTATATTATATATTTTATTATATAACAGAAACACGCTAAAAATGATCTAAATCGGAAATAATAGATATTAGATAAATTATTCACGATACGCAAATTAATTTCAACATCACTCTCTTTAGAAAAAATGAGAACTTTCTTTAGAAAATGTAATCCAATAATATATAGGTTGTTTTTGCCATTTAACTTTTGTTTTATAAACTGAAAAATACCTCCCCAACTTTGAAAAATGGATATCTCCTCTCTTTATCTTAATGAACATTTTAAACACATAACTCTTATCTTTTTTTCTTACCTTCGTAATAGATATATTTATTTCTTCTTAATCCATCATGGACTTATATATGGAACAAATAATTCAAACATGCATGAACTAATATAGAACTAAGCACACTAAAAACAATAATTGGGGTCATTTGCACCTTTGCCCTATTTTACATTAGTTCTTAATTTATGTACCTCATAATAATTTTTTTTTTTGGAGTCTCACTATTTTCGTATCATAATATCTCACAAGTCCTCACATGTGAGACTATATGGTACAACGTCAACATAAATGAACTTGATATGTTTAAGCCAATCGAATAAGGTTGTCACATAAATAGTTGGCCAGTCAAGTCATGCAAGAGTGTCGTTTTTCTACAACTATGAATTTCAAATATTCTACAAGGAAAACGAACACATCAAAAGCTCAGAAAAAGCCAGCAAAATCTCTAAAGAACAAAGCATTTTGTCTTCCTCAGAGTCCCGAATTCAAGTCCAAGAAGTTCAAATCAAGATTTCAGAATGCCACTA
Source organism: Solanum ossicruentum (assembly GCA_025774065.1). NCBI lineage: Eukaryota > Viridiplantae > Streptophyta > Magnoliopsida > Solanales > Solanaceae > Solanum > Solanum ossicruentum. The sequence continues at coordinate 17,680,494 of JAOTQR010000086.1, read as the reverse complement.
GTTCTGCTGCGGAATCAAGTCATCAGAACTCAAGCTAGGTGACCAATACCAATTGCAGCATTTTTTCATCCTCCTTTCACACTAACATCGATGGCTATCGTTTTGATTCATGTTTATCAATTTGAGGACGAGATTTAACTGCTTGCATCAGGAACTTCATGAGCCGCTCCAATTGTGCATTCGGTCACAGAATTTACTAAATGCAGCGTAATTTCAATCTGAGAGAAAAAAAAACTGAAAGCAGTTAGCTGTATGTGTTTTGCAAATAACTAGCTGTGACATGAAGTTTTGATCTATACATGAGTATGAGTAAACACTACCTTGTATTGACAGACTGGTTTCAAACTTTTGATACCCTTAAACTTGGTTCAGTAGAAAGAAATTCAGACAAGAAGAATTGGGACAATTTCACTCAAATAGATAGGTGGTTTTTCCAAAAATATCTCTATAAGTATACTCAGAACATAAACGAGATCCTTAACATATCACCATCAGCAAAAGACATCCCTTACGTGTACTCCTAACTTAACCTACATCCTTAAAATGTCACTGTAAGAAAAAGTAAAACTCCCTAAGTTCATCAAAAATGAGCAGGTTATATCCTTCTGCTATTCATGGTTACAAAAATTAACAGAATCCTCAAAATAGAGTGCAAGACATGTCATCTTCAAAACCACCATGGTACAGACAGAGGTTTTTCAAGTCGGTACTTAGAGCACCGCGAACCACTTAAAGTCGTGCTTTGAACATGTCTTAGAGGAGATTTCAAGGGATTGTATTTCTTTTTCCGATTGTTCTCGAATTTATTGTGAAGATACCAGTCAATTCATCTTTTTCATCACTAGTAACAGGAACAGTTATGAACTTGCAACAGAATTGCTCATTTCACCATTATTCTTCACCAGAAAACGATTCACAGTAAAACCAAACACCACATATTTGAAAGTTCTGTAATTTCAAGATATTAGATCCTAAAAAATGAAATGACAATCCAAGTGCAAATGCAGCAGACCTAGAAATGAAAAAAAATGCTAAAACATGCAGCAGAAAATTCAGGAACCAAAAAATGCATAAACTCCAGAAAACCAGAAATGGGGCAGCCTGGGACAAACCTCCTCCTACTTTGTTTAAGATAAACAGTGATGGGAGTGTTAAGAATAATATCTGTGGGGGCAGCGGAGTAAATAGAGACTGCAATGGCAAATTTATCATGGCTTTCCCAGTTCCTTTTGGTAGAGGATCTAGGCATCTAGCAATGTAGCCAAACCTAAAGCAATGTGGCCGAAGCTAAACCTCTCCTTTTTTTACTCAAACGGTACACCCAAAATGACGCTATTAATTTGGTAGTAGAAACTGATTCTAAATTGCTGACAGGATGGGTAAAAGAGGTTTGTAAATACCAAGGCAACTCTTGCATATTATCAGGGAGATAAGGGGTCTTCTTCAAGACACAAATTGGTCAATACAACATTGTTTTAGAGAAGCCAACCAAGTAGCGGATAAACTTGCTTCTCTAGGTCATGACTCATAATGAAATCATTTTCCATGAATTTCAAGAGCAACCAAAACAAGTTAGCAGTGTACTTCATATGGATAAATGCAGATATCCGAATTTTCGAGTTAGGAATAAAAAGATGTCTGAAATTAGATATGTAGATGTGGTTTGATTATTGTTTAGTCCTCTTTTTCTACTTTCTGAAAATTGAAAGGAGGGGAAACTCAATTGATAATCCTTTGTCATACTTTATGCAGTTACATTTTGAGAAAGCTATGGCTCAGTCACAAGTTAATTTTTGTAAAGATTGGGCATGTCCAACCTTGAAACTTTTGAAGAGGATAGGCATTTCATACCCTCCTGTACATGTGTTTTATTATTGGTTATGCCTAACCCCCCACCCTGAAGGTGGATTTTTTTTTTTTTTAAAAAAAAACAAATACTTAAGAAGCCAGAAAACCTGAAAAATTACATAAATGAGACACACTGCTTCATGTCATATAAAGGAGCAGTATTTTTATCAGTACAAAAGAAAAATCAGACCACTTGTTTTCATACACACTCTGTGACGTGTGCCACATTTTTTCTTTTACTTAATGATCAGGCATGAGATTTAGGCAATGTTTTGGGCAAATGTCACATGCAGTTTTGTAGGAGTCTGTTGGTATTCTTCAGGTATGTTTTTGTCCCTCGGTAGGTAACATCAAAATGGACAGGCAAATTTGTTTCAAAGAGCTTTTATATGTTACATGTGGTTGTCCCCATTTGCTCCCTATGTGCTTGTATTCTCTTTTTTTTTTTTTTGAGAAAGGTAACTTGCTTGTATTCTCTTAATTGTATTATAGTACTAGTTGATATACTAAATGATACACACACATACAACCTGCTTGATTCAGAACTCCCACATAAAACTCGTACAGAGACAAAAAGATACTTTTGTTTTTTCCAAAAACATGTGCATTGTTTATCAATTAGAGTTAACAAAAGTGTAAAACCAAACCATATGCTCCTGAATTTTTTGGAGCTTCATAAAAATGTGCAGAAGATATGGAGGTTGCTCGTCTGGTATAGTCACTCTTGGAAATTAGCAAAAGGGGAGCACTAATCAACTCCTTCTTGGATAAATATATAAAACTTCTTTAAAATGTCTACAATGATCCAATTTTGCATCAGCATCTTAATAGCATTATAGTAGCACACGCTAAAGCTGAAGACTCGGAGGAGCAAGATGACCTAGTCAGAAAGCATAGGCAATCACAAACATTTATTGTGAAACAGTTACTTTTTAACCTATTATGGAAAAATGTAGAGATGTACCCCAAAAAGTGTATATAATACACTCTTCCAAGGCTGAAGGACTTAATTTCCATTTCTCAGCAAACCTAGAGGTGTCCAACAACACAATGAGACAGATAAAAAAGGAAAACTAGTGCTACTACACTGGAGAGACAACTATGGCATCTGATTAAAGCAACAATGCACCTCTTTCAACAAGCTGGGGAGGGAAGAACGCAAGGACCAAGAACAGACGCTATTTACAAGCTGGAATAGGTTACATACCAGAATTAACATAATCAACCACGTACCTCAAGAAGATAGATCACACATGCATTCTCTAAACTGCAGCAATATTAGACGATTTCCTCTTTTTCCGCTTGTTCTTAGGCTTAACAGCATCTTGTAAAGTTTTTTCTCTGCTTATTGCCATTTCTATTCCAGCTGAGTCGGTCAATGAAGATGCTGGATTAAAATCTGAAAGTGGTTCATCTGATTTTGCTTCATCTCTAATATTATCACCTAAATTGTCTAGATTCATAGGCACTGCTACTGAACCTGTATAATGTATAATCAATCAATGTATCAAGTCATTCCCGATCTTGCAGTGATTGTTTCAAGTGGAAATGTTAAAACTTCAGCACACAAACTTTCTGGTTTTCACAACCTTCTTACTTTCTTAGTGTAAACCAATTTCATGTTCAAAGATCATAACATAAAATGAATCTACACATTGGCTCAACATGCAGGTATGACGAATCGAAAAGATGTACTATTCAAAATAATAACAATCAAGGCAGGCTAGCCAAGGCAAGATTGGGGAGGACTTGTGACCTTGACCAAGTGACATGCATCAAAGATGAGGCGGCAAAGTATTAGTGGAGGCGGCATTGTGGTAGGAGATTTGGAGCACTCAGAGAAGCTAAGGAGGTGAAGGGTGCTATTCGTACAATGCCTAGGGGTAGAGCAACTGAACCAGGCAAGAATACGATGGCATTTTGGAAGAGCACAAGCAGGGCAGGTATGCAGGGGCTGAGTGAGTTGTTTAATGTCATGTTCAAGACAGCAAAGATGTCCGAAGAATAGAGATGGAGTACGATGATTCCACTGTACAAGAACTATAAGGGTATCAAGCTGCTAAGTCACATGAAGGTTTGGGAGAGAGTGTTGGAGATGAGAGTCAAGAGGACGTGACAATTTCCAAGAAAAAGTTTGGATTTATATCAGGACGCTCAACTGTAAAAGCTATACACCTAGTAAGGAGACTGGTGAAATAATATAGAAAGAGGAAAGACTTACACATGGTGTTTATAAGACTTAGAAAAAGCTTACGACAAAGTCAACCGTGAGGTTCTATAGAAGTGCTTGGAGGCTAGAGTGTACTTGTGGCATACACTAGGTCAATTAAGGACATATATAATGGAGCCAAAACCTAAATAAGCATAGTGGAAGAAGACTCGGAGCGCTTTCTTGTTTTGATGGTATTGTACCAAGGATCAACCCTTAGTCCATTTTTATTCGCCTTGGTGATGGATGTATTGACGCGGCAAATTCGACGTGAAGTGCCATGATGTATGTTATTTGCCAATGACATAGTTTTGATCGACGAGACTCAAGATGGAGATGTTATTCGCCAATGATGTAGTTTTGATTGACAAGACCACGATGGAGTTAACGCTAAGCTAAAGGTTTGGAGACAGGTCCTAAAGTCTGAAGGTTTCAAATTGAGCCGAACCAAGACATAATACTTGGAGTTCAAGTTCACGGATGTGGTGAATGAGACTGACATGGAAGTGAGGCTTAATACATATGCCATCAAAAAGAGAGGTTGTTTCAGATATCTTGGGTCTATTATCCAAGTAAACGGGGAAGTTAACAAGGATGTCATTCACCATATTAGTGCAAGATGGATGAATAAAAGCTTGCATCCAGAGTGGACCAAATCTTGTAGGCAAGTTCTTCAAAGTCGTGATTGAACTAACTATATTATATAGGGCAGAGTGTTGGCTGATCATGAACACTCACATTCAGAAAATTAAAATGGTGGAGACAAGGATGCTTCAATAGATGTGTGGGTATACTAAGACACATAAGATTAAAAATGGGGATATCGAAGACAAGGTAGGAGTGACTTAGTGGAAGACAAGATGCGGAAAGCAAAGTTGAGATGTTTCGGGCATGTGACGAGGAGATGTATGGATATTCAAGTGTGGAGGTGTGAGAGGTTGGGTATGGATGGATTTAAAAGAGGTAAAGGTAGATTGAAAAAGTATTGGACAGAGGTGATTAGACGAGACATGGCGCAATTGCAGTTACAAAGGGCATGGTCTTAGATAAGAAGGTGTGAAGGACAAGCGTAGTACGCAAGAATGTGTCCAAACTAGTAGGTAGGAGTGTATAGTATTGTCTTGTCTTGTTTAACATTCAAGTAGTCGTAATATTACTCTTCTTTCTTGTTCTTCGAATTTTGTTATTGCATGCTGTTTCATGTAGTTTTATTACAGTATTATTTGTTGTAGTATTGTTCTGTTCTCTATTTGTTGTTTTTATTACTCTCTCTTATTTCTGGTATTTCTGTTATTTCTTTTTCTAGATTTTCCTTATCATGAGCCAAGGGTCTATTGGAAATAGTCTCTCTACTTTGAGGTAGAGGTAAGCTCTATATATACTCTACTCTACCCTGCCAAGACCCCACTTTGTAGGACTACACTAGGTATGTTGTTCCTTATAAGCTTATTATAATAAATCTTTATCTCGGTTCATTTTTTCAGTGAGTGCAGGTTATGACGCATGAAACAGATGGAATGTAAGACAAATCAGACAGACATTTTATTGATAAGCACTTTGATTAAAAGTCTCACAAACTTGTTGACAATTTTTTGATAGTCCTAATAATTTCTAAATTTACTTTGACAAGTAAAGCTGGACAATCCCACATGAAATGAAGCCTCTATCTGTTATCAGATTTGGTCTTTGACTATATTAACAAATACATGTACACACACATACATGTAATAAAACCATGCTTACCATGAACTTCACCGTTCCAAAACGTAAACAGAGTTCAGATTATCATTAATTCGTAAAGCTTATTTGGCTAATTCGACCACATTTATGTTTTAGCCAGAGAAACATACACAAGGAACTCTAAGCTTATACATAATATAAAATCATAAAACTCACCACGAGAAGCAAGAGTAGCTTTCAATTCCTCAGTGTTGACACCCTCAGAATACGGATCCCTAAGCAAAAGAAAGGCATTTTTGCAGTGAGCTAGAGCAAAATCAACTATTAACATGTCAAAATAAGTTTCTGGATGCACTTTAAGACAGAGAAATGCATCATTTCTTAAATGGGTTAGTTCTTTCAAAGCAAGAATATACAAATAAGTTTTTGTTTCTATTGTAACATGAAATTATACAGGTGGTACAATCGTGCATGTCAAAAGAAATAAACCTCCTAGGACAGACAGCATTCCAAGGCACTTTACCAACTTATATAAGCATACTGTAGAAGCACATGAAATTGCATCGTAAATAATTAATTTTCTGCTAATCAAACTCAGAAAAAGACAGGAAAAAGATCTACCAACTGGACGGCCTGCCTATGAAACTCCGGTTCTTATCACTCCTCTTGTTGATTCTACCCTGCTCGATATCCATGTCATCGCTCTGACTAACACTGCACTCTTCTGATTTCAATTTTTGCCCCTCCAAAATTTGCTTAGCCTTACCATTAAGGAGATGGAATAAGAAATCTGAACACTGTAGTCTTAGAATTGAAACTGAGTTAACTGAAAAATCTAAGTCAAAATTATTAATGCTGAAAATGAAGTTTGCGTCAATCTTTATCTCAAAAAAAAAAAAGAACAATGATGAAATTTAATTGTCTTTATCTCCCCCCCCCCCCCCCCCCCCCCCCACAAACAAAAAAACAACACCATAATCCTCCCAGCAACAGAAATAACACAAAAAAAATAAATAAACCAAAACACAATAATA
>JAOTQR010000086.1:17660228-17673623 GCA_025774065.1 Solanum ossicruentum | reverse complement strand
GTAAATTTATCTTTCTTTTTCTCCCCCCCCCCCCCCCCCCCCCCAAAAAAAAAAAAAACAGGATCAAGTTTTCTTCGGCTAGCGATCAACATAATGATGAAAGATACACTCTCTAACAATTGAGAGATTAATATACTTATTTAAGATTTGATTGGTAACATGATTTCTCTTCCTCACAATATCCATCATTTTCAAAATTCAGTAAGAACTAAAGTTGATTTCAATGGATAAGCCATTTGAACATCATCTTTTTGAATGTATCCAACTATAATGACACTAATCATTCAGTATAATGGCTCTACACGTACACTTGGCCTATGAAACAAACTCCACATACCTTTTCACCTGGTTCATTGACATCAACAGCATTACTAGGAGCATGTCGCTTGACCATTCTGAGAGCTCTCTCTGTTTTATAAGATTCAACCTACAAAAAGAATACAATTCAACCTATCAGGAACCAATATACCAACCACAACCACTTGTACAAGTTCCCAAACACAAACTTATCCCAATTCACAAAAGCATCTAACATGTAACCCAAAGAAACATATTATGGCCATTCATATAGGGAACAAGATTAAATTGCCTTTATCGTTCACCAAGATATCATCCGAAATTTCCATTCAAATCCACATTTATACAGTTTCAAATAAATTTAAAAAATAGAAAATTAGAACAAAGATATTTCTACAATCTTAGTGTAAGTTCTTGATGTCCTCGGAGCAATGAAGTGGAACATGGTAATAGCAAGAGAAACCCAAAAGAATGAATAACAGCAGCAATCATTAGATAAAAATACTAAGTTGGAAAAGAAAGGGGCTACTGATTTAAAACACCAGTCATCATTCAGCATAAAATGCAAGAATATGGTACCAACCTAAGTTGCTCGAACTCAGGTGTGTCCAATAAGAGAGCAGATCTAGAGGTTGGATTCTTCGTGGTCTATATTTTATGATTTGGAGGTACGGATCTAGGTATTTAAGAGGGGGATTGAGCTAAAAATAATTCAAATATCCAAAAATAGAGTAACAAAAATGTTTAAATTATGGTGAAACATTTGGCCCTGCTTGGAGCAAATGGATGGGTTGAACTAAATTTGAGCAGGTCAAAATGGCTAAGTTAATAAATGGGCAGGTCAAAAGTTACTTGGCTAAAATGCAAGTCATAACCCAACTCAACAATTCTTACTACGTTTTAATTATTCTTTTTATAATCTTTTAGTACTTCATAAAGTCATTTATTATGACTATATACACCCTATCAAAATAAAAATACATCCTTTTGAAAATATTTTGACACGATTCATGAGTCAATTTATACATATCAATCAAATTTTGATGGATGAGCTAGTAAATGGGTGGAAAATAACCCACCAAACTTGAGCAAATTGGTGGATAATATTCTCATGGGCTAATTTTCCCACCTCTATCCCAACTTGTCGGACCATATTAGGTATGTTGTTGATATTGTAGGGTGGACTATTAGGAAAAGAAAGCATTAAACTCTTTCCCTTCAAATAGAAGGGTCTTTAATTTTTGTCCTTGGCAATTGAACTTATGCCTCTTAGGCATAAGTTATTTAAGGGTCTGGAACATAATTTGTGGACTATTATGATGCGAAAATATAAACTTATGCCTTGTCAAAAATTTGTTTGCCTTCAGTTAACCTTATTAAAAAAAAATTGTTTGCCTTGAGGGGAAAAACTTAAAGATCAGCCCAAAATTGAGGTGGAAGTGCCCCCCCCCCCAATGTTTTAGAGCAAGTTTGAATCTATATTTATCACTCCTTCCATTCACTTTTACTCGTTACCTTTTTTTCTAGACAAGGGATACTCACTTTACTTGTCATTTTTAACATATCAAAAGGCAAGCCTGGTGCACTAAAGCTTTCGCTATGCGCAGGGTCCGAGGAAAGACCCGATCACAAGGGTCTATTGTACGCAGTCTTACCTTGCACTTTTGCCAAAGGTTGTTTCCAATGCTTACTTTTAACATATCAAAAAAGACAATTATTTTTTGTTATTTCACTCTTGACTTTTACATATTCCCAAAATCATTTCTTAAGACTTAAAGTCACACATCAATTGATAATTGGGTATTGTGCTAAAATACAATATATACTATTGCTCCTTAAGGGGTGTGCAAAGTCCAAATTGGACAAGTAAAAGCCAATTGAGGGAGTATGAAGTACTATCTTTTAAGTGTTAACGAGACTATTCCGAATGATTATAGAGGTCATGATATACTTCTTGAGTTCATTGAACATTCCACAGTGATGTTGACCTATAAATATCTTTAAAGCATCTTCTGGCTGCTGACTTTTTAATATAAATATCTTTTAACAATAAAAAAAATTATGCCTAAACTATGATTCACCCTATCTTTTGTTCTGATTTCAAAAATCATTGTAGTTGTCTTGAATTTCTCTATTCATTTTAGTCAAAATACCCAATAAATACCACACCCACGTCATGTCCACACGGGTGCAGCACCAAAGTGAAGTGTTCGCGCAACTTAGGTACCAAAGACACTTGAAATTTAATCTGAGATACCAAATACTTACAACAGTTTTAATTTTGCTAGTTATATCTCCGGCTTTTACTGATGCTATCCGTAGACACTGCATGACAACACTTTGCATGACACCCTGTCCTCCAGCTTTTTGAATTGCACAGACATCGCCATTTGCATTCAAGGTGACTGACATTCTTCCTCCCATAACAGCTTCTTCATGATGTGTTGGATCTATAACCTATCAATACCAATATGAATAAGATTAAAAGTCTGCGTTAGATTTTTTAAGACCATGTAACCTAACAGCATAAAGCAATGAAAAGAGGAAAGTTTAACAGTTGCATACCATATGCTCATCTCCAATAAATGCAAAAGTTACTGCTATAGGAAGATGGTGTATAATCAAGGGAAGTGGCTCCCTCACCTGCCAAAATTCAAGAAGCACTCAGCAAGTCAACATTCAAGGTATTTTAACTAAAATCTCAGCCACATCAACTAATAGCAATGCAAATGACCATTTCCCATTACAATCACATGATAGGAACTTATACATCAGCGAAATACTCTGGAAGAAGCAACTTAAAAGGCAGGAGGCATAGGTGAAGCGTAAAGAAAAAGATAGAAAACAATGAAAACAAAAAAACAGCAACAAACTGCAGAATACATCAAAATTAAGAAATTCCTCGGCTCATATTATTTCTAAGCAAAGTGAATGATTTATGACTTATTCCCACTGGTCTGTAATTTGCCACCAGAAAAAATTTATGGCTTATAGAGATGGTATAAGATTACTCTTTCTTATGTAAATCAAGATTATAAATAATTATACCAAAATGGAGTAACAAGTTCATGCATATGTCCAGATAGACACTAACATGAAGATTGCTAACCCAAGGGCCAGCAAGCCCAAGTTGCTTGGACTCTTCACTGATGGTAACGCAGCCATATCAACGCGACACTGGGTATGGGAGTAGGACACGTACCAGATCCACTCAATCAACATTGGTCCACAAACTATGAAATTTGAGTTAAGATTTGGCTTTTTGATTTCTCAAGACAAAAGCTAGCGTAGATTTGAAGACATAGTTAGAAGCTACTGTACATTTTTAGATGGCTACTTACAACTTGAATAGATCGAGGTCGAGGCACGTTACAGGCTACACCTACATGTAAGTCTTCCACATAACGTCTCATGATTTAGGCATATTTTTATAGCTCTATTTCTAGATATTGATTTACTTTTAGCAGAATCCCCGCACCAATATCCTTGCTGAATCTGTACTTCCAAATCTTAAAGTATAGATCATGAAGGATCCCACCTCCACATCTGCACCCATATTAAATACCCGCACCCAACTTCGAGCAGCTTAGCTGCAAGGAATAGAATGTAAAGAAGTAAAACCCAAATAGAAAGAGTAACCAATGAACATATCATTTGTTCTCAAGTAGCTATGACTGTGAGCACATCTACTGGTAAAGAGCCATGAACAGGCAAGACAGGTGCTACTATTGTGACAATGCAGGCAATTGTTTTTTTTACAGGCAATAGATACACCAAATTCTCTTTCTCTTACCCTCTTTCTTCTATGCTCCCAAGTTAGCAGGGTCTAAGCTGAAAAGTCAAAGACAAACAAGCGCAGACACGATTGAGACTAGAAGAAGCTATTCCACAACAAAAATAATGTCTCTCCGAATCAAATTTTTTGACTCTATATCTCTGTTGAAGATAAAAGAACTTCCTCCAAACAATAAGGTTGCTGAACATTCTCAGCAGAGCTCAAAATAGCTTCAACCTCATCCAAAAGTGAAGTTCTCCAAATTTCAAGACAAAACTAACAGGGAAAAAGATAGGAGACGCTACAAGAGGCTTTTGGGGGGATAATTGAAATACCATGATTATATTTACAACCAGAACAGAATGATGTGTTAAGCCATGACAAAGGATCAGATAGGAAAATTTTAATAAAAAAAGAACATATAGGGAAATGTAAGATTCCAAGCTAGTTGCTTGACCAAACATCTTTCTTATGAATATGGATTTAAGGGATGATTATGTCCAAAGAGATATTACTCATAATGCAACCTAAAAATTGAACTCCATCTAGCAGGAATAAAGCAAGAAAGAAAACCTCGGGTGGATGCAGTGTCACTTCCTGCCCGTCATCTCCTCCTGGTGTACATTCAGGCCTCCGAAATGTCAAAAGTGCAGCTAAAGCAGCAATATTGGCAGCATCAACAAGATTACTGCACTTATACAGGAATCACATGATTAGTTCCATAACTTCAGATGGAAACATAGATTACACTTAACTGCACCTAAATGTCCACCACTGCAACTCACCCTCCATTGTCCAAAATATGAAGATCAATACGAATTGACCAGACCCACTTCCCAGCCACAACACAGAGTGATTCAGTGTCCACAGCTCTGCTTTCCCTGCATTACCCTTTTTAGACATCAGAATAAAAGAAGACTAAACCAAAGACAACAATTTCTTTCTTCATATTGTGTATTTATCTCGAGGAAAAGAAAACAAGTGATGCATAACTTAATACTACCTAGACAGTTGCTTTTCTATCTGCTTTCAACAGACAAATAAATGATACATGAAACCTTCAAACAGATCCACTACAAAAGCTAAAACAGGAAAAACCAGTATCACTACATAGAAAAAGAATGACCAGGTGCTCAAAAATTATAAGCATCTCTCAACCGCTACACAAAAGAAATATATCCTCCACAAGATAGTAAAAACTCTTTCTTCTACAATATAATATAATACATCTTATAATATTTTGAAAAAAAAGGACAACATACAGCTTATAATACACTTCTTGATGCATAACAGTCTCTTATTGAAGGAACACATGCTTGTTGAAATGTTACCTTAACCCTCTGTCAATTATGCGACCCAACTCAACAGCAGACTCTGAAGGACGACCTGCCTCAAACGAAGGATCCGCCATTGGGGAAAACTCAGTAAATACTGAAAGGCTTCCTTCATTTGGTCGATCTCGATAAGGTTGCACTAGTTGCGATGTAACAAAGCTCATAACATGAGTTTGCCCCAACTGGACTTCTGATGAACCATCTTCCCTGCAAATCAATAATTCTATAATCATAATGCGAAGTCTTATATGAATCGCATAAGCATATGTCACATATCATAAGAAACAATAATAAATGTATATAGACAGCGTGTAAAATTTCTGATTATACTTTAATATGGAAAACCTGTGGTGATATAAATGTTAAACTAGAAGAGTGACACTGGGAAATACAGAAAACAAAGATGTGTACCCAAGGATGTGGCCTAGTGGTCAATGAAGTGGTTGAAAGTCATGAGGTCTCGGATTCAAATTCCAGCGAAGACAAAAATACTAAAGCGATTCTTCTCAGCTATCCTAGCCTTCGTGGATAGAGTAACCTAGTACTTATTGTTGGTGGGACCTATTGTTGGTGGAGGTGACAGGTATCTACGGAATTAGTCGAGATGCCCGCCCGGACACCTCGGTCATAAAAAAAAGGTACTTTACTCCATGTGCTTGCTTAATTTATGCAAAACAAACATATGTTAGGACAAGAAGAGGTGAAAGTTTCAAAAAAAGGTAATCCATAGACATCCTAGAATGCATCCTTTTTCACTAACTTAAACTTGTATTTAAATGTAAAACAAATTGATAACTAGAATTCACTGTATACTTTTTATTTCTACACTGCCAAACCATGTCCGGAATCTATCTCAGATTCCATTATAGAAATGGTGTAAAAGCATCTAATTTCTGACTTCAGTTCAACATCAAACTCTAAAAGACTAAGGTAAATATGAAGTTCTTACCTACCAAACTTGATAGCGAGTGTTCGGTAATCAAAGGGACGGCGACCATCGACTCTGAGCTCAGATTCTAAAGCAGATTCTATGAACTTCTTCTCATTCACTGTCATTCGCCATGTATTTCCCAATCTTTGCTCCATTCTCTTTTACCCCAATTCGATTTTCCAGAAATTGAAAAAACTAAAGTTAGATAAAGTTATATATTCTTGGGTTGCAGAGGGTTTAGGGTTTTACAAGAGGAGGATATTTTCCGACAAAAGGAAAGAGTTTAAAAGGAATTGGAAAATTAGTAGCAAGTCTTTTTACAGATGGTTAGAATTACGCATATTAGTAATTAGGGCTGCGTATCAGGTTATTTGGTTTGGTTTTCAATATTATCAGTTTTACTTATTGGTTATCGGTTTGAAACTATGCTAAACCATTAAAAAACTGTTAAGATATCGGTTTATCGGTTATTAACCTTTATCGGTTCGGTTATCAGGTAAACCATTAACATCTTAATGATTAAAAGTTTAAAATTTATAAATCAAATTTCCTCACTCATTAATGTAATACAACAGTCCACATATGTGTAAAATCAAGACTTAGTGATAAAGATATGTGTAGAAGTGCACATTGATTGAAGAAGCAGTTAAGCACGGTCAACTTAACAACTAGCAGAACTTAGCAAACATTAATAGCAATATAGCATAGGCAAGATGCCAGAAAGGGGCAAAGTATAAAGAAAATGTTAACTGAAAATGTTTGCCATAAAAAAAAAAGGAACCGAGCACTTACTCTGGAGTTACTACAGAATGTAGTAAACAATTGTTTTGCACTTTCTATTTTCTGTAATTTAATTGGATAACAAGATGGCAAAGTCCATACATGAAACTCTTGCATACATATAGTCTTCCAGCAAAGTAAATAACATTTTGTTCAGAAGATCTCTTGAACATTATCTAAAAATTCAATGATTTTCTGAGATATTTATAATTGAGTAATCTATTCGAACTTCCATTCTCAATCTCCTCAATGATCAAATAAAGTCATAGGATGGAGACACCATAGAGAGTATAGCACAAAAAGGATAAAATTACAACACATCTGATTATATAACTTTCTAGCATTGAACTAGAGTCAAGTACGAAATCCAGCTGAAAACCAACTACATGATGGAAGCAAAAGACAAAAAACTTAGAACCCATAATTTTTCAGCCTAATTCGAGTCCCTTAGAACTCACTGGATTGGCTGAAAATTGTTGAACTACGAAACCAAAACTCAAACAAGGTGAGGCTCTGTTTTCTCTCATCTGCATCAGAAGGAAAAGCAACCAGATGAATTTCATTGAAAAACGAGAGAGAAAACTTACTTGTGCTGATGAAGACGACAAAAATGAGCAACTGAGCGTCTGAGGCTCTGAGCCGGCGATGAATATGAACAACGAGTTGACGACACTGCCCACTGAGGTCTGAGGCAGCTGAGACTTGAGAATTGAGAGCGACAAGCCCGAGTCTGAGAATGCGAGAAGTGAGAAGGTGAATAAAGTTCCTAACCCTAAGCGTGCAGAGAAGGAAGTGACATTTGAAATTTATTGAAAACTGATTAGCACTCGAGTCACCCGATATAAAAATTGTTAGACTCGAACCGTTGATGAATAGTTCATTAAAAAAAATTATAAATCCAATTCAATAGTTCAATAATCCGAAAAATCAGTTTGGATTAATGATTTAACCCGAATTTTGCATAATTCTATTAGTTGTGTAGTAATTAAGTATATTATAAGTGAATTTATATATTATTTTAAAAATTAATCATATGTGTATCAGTTATTTCATAGTTTATTATATTTTAATATACATAAAATAATACACAAATTACCTCATAATTTGTACATATATTATTAGGTATGCGTGTTATTTGGGAAAAAATTACTTGAGTTTTGAAAATTCGACTTATTACTTAATTGATTGAAGCAAAAACCAAATTTTAAAATTAAAATAGAATCGCCACCTAATTTTAAGGATAATTAGGAAATCATAACAGCTAAAAAAATTAACAGAAAAAATCCCTTTAAATGTCAAAGAAAAGGGTTCGAGTTCACATTTTCACTTCGATAAAATTTTACGCATTCAAAATGGTTGCTAACATGTGGTTGTCCGGCGATTAGGCAATTTTGACTAACTTTAAAAAAAAATGCTTTAAAAATGACTAAAGAAAACCTAAAGCATATTTCTATCTAAGATCATATCCACAAACCTCAGTAAGTTGAAATGTAATTGTGTTATGTCATGTTTAATTACCATTACCATCCGCTCTTCTTTGATCTATCTCCACATCTTTTAAAACTTGTTTTAAAAAACCTTTCATAACTCATTTGTCAGTGTTTTTGTTAATATTTTTTTCACATACTCGAACCATCTCAAGCTTGATTCCCTCATTTTGTTCGTTAGAGAGGCCACTCTCATCTTGTCTTATATAATTTGATTTCCAATCTTCTCTCTCTCAAACGACCCTCAAGGTCATTTTCAACACATATGTATCAACGGTTGTCTAAGGACTTCTTGGGTACCATTTCCACTCTCATTCTCGGCCTCAACTGCACGGTCCCTTGTTCTAGTTATATAAATTATTTTTTAAAAGTTTTTAAGTAAATAAAAAAAATATGTACACTTGTTTATAAATGAAATTATTTTAGAAAAAGGGAAAAAAATCATAGCACAGATATGAAATCAATTTTAAAAAAATGGGAATCCTCAACACATTCATCACCCTTTTGATTTCATTGTTTCGACTATTATAATCTAGTGATTTTTTTTTTATAAATTGTAACACTTTTTAAAAACTTTTAATTAATAAATAACTTCTGTGAAAAATAAAACTATTTTATGACTGTTTCGGCAACTTTGTATGTTGTTGGGCTTAAAAAAGAGCCCAATAAGAGTGAGGAGGAGGAGACTGTAATCATTTGGCCAGAAAGAGGAGAAGTAGAATTGTGTGTTTCGACTGACTATCCAAATCCTGAAATCTCTGAGAGGGTTGTAACTGAAGCGAAGAGAAAGATGGGTGGGGGAATGGAGTACAACAAGAACAAGTGGATCGAGGAGTGGGGAGCCGCAAGGGAGAATCTGGAGTACAACTTCCGATGGACTCGACGAAACCTCGCGATTGTAGGCATCTTCGGTATCGCTGTCCCTGTATTGATTTACAAAGGAATCGTCAAAGAGTTTGTAAGGCCCCTCTTATTTTTGATTTTTAGACTCATCAACTTTTTGTGCATTTATCCTGGTCCCTATGCAGCAGATCTGTTTTTCTGACCCTATAATAGACTGATGTATTTGCCCCTCTTTTGTATTATTGTTTATGTTATGCTCGTTTCGTCGATTTTAGATGGAAAGTGATAAGCTTTATACATAGGCTTACCTCTGAATGTTTACAGAGGGCTCATGGAACTAACCCCAGTTATTTTAGGATTGAGGATGTTGTTGATTGAATAATCTGTTGTAACAACCCCAAATTTTACAATAGAAACATTCAAGTATTATAATAACCAAACTCAACATTACAATCGAAAATAGAACTAACAAGGAACTTGTAGAACAACAATGAAATGGTAAAGGATAGATCAAAGAAGATAACTTGAAGGAGATGAGAAGATAGACTCAATGAAAGGGGATGAGAGACTAGACATTGTTTTCTCACAATTTGCATCATCCCTAATTCACATACAACTATCGTATTTATGGAACCGTTATCATGTCCACTACTCAACCCGGATCCTAAATTAACTTGACCCTATTGCTTGTTATCGGTCCAATAGCCCTTCTCAGCCCAATACTTGGTATCCATATTGGGTTGGACTTGGTTCATAACAATACTCTCATCCTCAATAAGAACCTTGTCCTAAAGGTTCGAGTAAGGAAATCCCACAACAAAGGAAAGTGACACGCAGGATGTAGGTATGGAAACTTCCACAGGTGCAAAGGCCACTGGTTGGTAGGTCCATTTTGATGTCCTATGGAAATCAGTAGTCTCGTATGCACTAACACCACTAGTGGGTGTAATGTTGTTCACATAGCCTTCAAGAATGGACAAGAATGGTATGTACTTTACTGTTACAAGTACAAATACGATTGCATAAGATACAGTAGCCTTAACCTTCCAGTGAGTAGCCTTGGTCAGCCATCTAGGGAAATCTCGTAGAAAACGTGATCCCACACAGCATATCATTAGGTGATTGATAATGGATAATGTGTCTCAGAGATGCTTAGGTGTTATTTTGGCTATCCATGTCCAGTACTAGGAACGAAAGAACCCAAACTCCATAACCCATCAGCATACTCCCAATGTCAAACCATAAAACTTTCCTACAAAAAATAATTACAAGCCACCCCATAGGAGAAAATAATTCAGAGAAGCATAGGTGACCTTTATCTCCAAAGAAGTATGATATTTTACCCCACATTACACTGCCTGTTTTTCACTGATGGCGTATCTAGACCCAAACATAACGTATTCGGCCACTAATAGTCCAGAATGAAGTATTGGCACAGTTGGAGCAGGTGAAAGGAGTCTCACCAGCTGGTTTTGTGAAGTTCCTGTTAAGTATGTTGTAATTTGAGCCCGTCTCTGTTCAAAAATGCCATAGACAGAAACAATCAACTCCTCTTCTTTCGGTGGTTATATTCCAGTAATCTCTACGCCAACTATTCTAGTTTCTGTTGTTTCCACAATGTAGGAATTCCAAGACAATTGTCGACCGGGATCCCACACTTGACTTGTAGAGTTAGCATACTGAATGAAGCAAAACATGTCAGTAGATCCCAAAAACTGTAGTGGGTCCACGTTCACTGTATCTGTATAACCTGTTGGAACCATGGAATTTAAAAATATCCCCGGATCCAATACACAAGGATTCAGTGCAGTTCCATGAACGAATACAGTACAGGAGTTCACACAAGGATTATACGAAAATTGAGACAAAATATTGTAAGCATTGAATTCATCCCTAGATTTTCCATGCTTCACAACAAGCAACATTTCATCCAAAGGCATGTTACTTGGTGTAATGCTAGCATCGATCTTTAGAAAAAGTCTATCACGATTCAGATCCTTAAAAGTCTCAGGCACCAGGGAAAATTTAGGAAGATACTTGTCATCAAAACTCCCAAATTCAATTTTCCGTTTACTTGAGCCACGATCCAGAGAGAGAGCAGGAATGAACCTCTTTGACATATCTCTTAGGGAATATTCATCAAACAGTTGGAGTGCACTGCGTTCAGGGCCTGGTGCTTCTTCATCAACCATTTTGATTGTAGTCTTGAGTTGCACCTCTGCGATTGTCTTGGGGCAGCAACTATGGAGATGATCATTGAACACCTTAGTGACTGAATAACTTCCAAATCAGCTAAAAAACTAGAGGCAGAAGAAGTCTCCTCCACTTCTTTGGTGAAAAATTCATTAGAAATTTCATTGTATAGATTGTCTACATGTCTTTGTTCATCCATAGAAGTGTCAAACATCGTCGGAAGGCTCACCACAGTATCCACAGGACTTGAGTTTTCTGTGGCCAACGGAGCAGCAATCTCTCCACTAAGGACTGTAGTAGCACTACTCCCTGCGTCTTCTACTAGAACATGTTGAGATGTAGAAGAACATTTATCCTCCATCTTCTGTAGCAAATCCAAAATACGGGTAATTTGAGCATCCACCACAGAAAACGTTGCATAGGTTTGTTTCTGGAAATGCAGGGCTAACTTCTTCGTAAAATGATTCCAATCCCAAAATTGTTCGTTGCTGTACATCCAACGAAACCAATCGAGTGCCTCACCATCGAAATAGTGAAAAGGAAGAGGCAGCCAGTATTCCTCAGAGAAGCCTAGGAAGGTTTAGAAATCCAATCCGCTGGATCACTGTTGCCACTAAATCGATCTAATACCACCACTGCCATTAGAGTACGTCAATGAAAGCACCAATGTAACAACCGGAAATTTCACAATAGAAACATTCAAGTATTATAATAACCAAACTCAACATTACAATCGAAAGGGGATGAGAGACTAGACATTTGTTTTCTCACAATTTGCATCATCCCTAAATCACATACAACTACCCTATTTATGGAACTGTTATCATGCCCACTACTCAACCCGGATCCCAAATTAACTTGGCCCTATTGCTTGTTATCGGTCCAATAGCCCTTCTCAGCCCAATAACTACTTGTGTGACCTTGGTATCCATATTGGGTTGGACTTGGTTCATAGCATCTGTGCATAAGCATAGTGATTGAATTAGGCTTACCACATCCAGATGAAGAGCAATTTGGCAGTGTTAGCTAAGTGTTTATACCCTTTGATAAAGGTGTTGATGGCTCTATGTGGTACTTGGTTGACGTCTATGCATCAGTGAATGAGTCAGGCCTGTGTAAAACCTATTCGAAAGTTTTACAATTCCATATGTTGTCAATTGTAGTAACGTAAGCACTTTGTTTATATCTTGTCAGGTTACATACAGACGCAGTGATGGAGCCATTTGTGATTGCAACAAATAGGCAATTAAGTGTGCCATCACCTCATTCATAAGCTTCTTCTTCGCCATTTTTTTATGAAAAGATGAACATAAATGCATTAGCAAGATAAATCTTAATTAATAGTGGCGAACTGATTGAATTGACAAAGCTAATATCGGCAACGTGAATGTAACAGTAAAGAAAACAAGTCAAGGAATCAGGAATGGTACCACAATGAATTAGAGTAAAGGTTTATGTAGGTTAACTTAAAATTTTCAATCTTTGAAGGGATTTCTCCAGTAGAAGGTTTTGTAGGACAAATTTAAGTACTCAACAATAGAGCCAGCGCCCAGCAACAATAGAAAAAGAATAATTTTTTAACAGAAGTCTTCATAATTTAAGAAGATGTAAGAGAATAACAGTGCTACTATGGAAAAATGCTTAGGAGAAGGAAAAGAAATGGGTTGTAGCACATACAAACAACAACAACAACAACATACCCAGTAAAATCCCACAAGTGGGGTCTGGGGAGGGTAGAATGTACGCAGACCTTAC
>JAOTQR010000086.1:17623930-17636018 GCA_025774065.1 Solanum ossicruentum | reverse complement strand
AAATAAAATACTATTATATTTGAGAAAAAACTATGTAGTGGTCCTGTTTAATTGGTACGATAAATGATATAAAGAATAATCCTAATATATAATTTGGTATAATTTTATTTCATTTTTAATTGTATTTTAATCATGTATAATTTAATACAATAATTTGTGTATTATTTTATATTACATGGTACATGGAATAATTAATTTATGTATAACTTATACTTGAATTAAATAGTAAAGAATATTATTATCTTTATCTTTTTCCTAGAAACCAATATTACAAATTTATTATATTTTAATACAAATAAAAGAATATTTTAAATGATATATTGTATGTCCAGTTTTAATGTAATAAACCAAATATCAAATAAAAAAATAATCTGAATATTATTAATTTATGTATAATGAATTCCTATGTAACTATTCACCACATTATAATTTATGTATAACTTGTAATCGAATTAATTGTTCAAAAAAAATTTTAACTTACGGAGAGCCAGAATTTTCCCCAAGAAGGAATATAAGTGACACCACCATGGTCAAGAATCCATTTTCTAGCTTTCTCCATTGCTTCATTATTCACATTTTCTCCATCAATAAGTCTTATCGCCACATAGTTGAGAGCTGTGCAAAACATGGTGCTATGTCCTTCTATATGTAACCCCCATCCTCCATCTTGATTCTGCATTCATTTTTTAAAAATATTTAGTAATAAAAACTTCAATTCATTAAAAAAATAATCACAAACTACACTCTTTCTTTGACAATAACATATTCAGCGTAATTCTACACAGTAGAGTTTGAAGAAAGTAAAATATATGCAGATCTTACCTCTATCGCAGAAATAATAATGTGAAAAGATTCTTTTTGATAGACGCAAATTCGAATATTGTAACTATTTGAGTAGAAGTCAAAAAAAATATTTAGGCACCTGATGATTATACAAATAACGAAGTATTTCCTTTTGATGCTCTTCAGATAAAACTATATTCACTGCTCCCATTATGAATAGGCTTATAATCTGCAAAAAGTTAGTAAAGGGGTAAACTATAAAAAAAATAATTAAGTTAAGAAGAGTAATAGGACCCTTTTTAGGTACAATTTTATCATAATTTTATTTCTAATTACTTAATCTATAGTCAAACAAATCTTTAAAATTTGTAGTAAAATTCTTAAATTTTGTACTATGCTAGATAAATTTGAATGAAGAAAGTATATCTGACACACTTTCATTTTTAATCAATTAATTCTAAAAGATAACACAATATATTTAGTAACAGTTTCACTTTAAATACTCATTTATCTTTATTAGGATAATTTAATTATAGTCATACAAACATATATAACTTGTTTACAATAATATATTCAGTGAAATATCACAGGTGGAGTTCGAGGAAAATAGATTTGTATGCAGATCTTATTACTATCTCATAGAGATTGATAGAGATATGTTTCTGAAAGATTCAAATATCTATAACTTATTTTATACTATAAATTTCAAAAGTTTTTCTTTGTTTCTTAAACTTTGTATTAAACTAAATATCGTCACATAAATTCAGACGAAAAAAATAATATTTATATATTGAGAAATGGGATCATACCAAACCAGGCAAAAGAAATAGAGGACCACCATAATCAGCAGGCCAATGGCCATCCTCAGCTTGAATAGTTGAGTAGAATCTTAACCCCCTTTTCAATGTTCTCCTCACTATTTCTTCTTCACTATTTATTTTCACTTTTTCCAACATTTCAATTTCCTTTTCCTTTGCAAACTAATCATTAATCACAAATAAATAAGATCAATTAATTCTTATTTATAAATAAAATAAAATTTAAATTTAATTAATTACCTGAAGTCTTAATAGGAGATCAGAACTATGTTTAACATGAAACCGATTCTTATGAAAATGTTCACGAATATTCTCAATACGAGACCGTTCTTCATTCGTTCCATCATTCTGATCGAATTCCCAATATTGTCTACCAACGTTATTGTTCGAACTTTTAACCCACTGATCATCTCCCTGTGACAACTTAAGCTTCCACATCGTTTTTCCTTTTCGATTGATATATGTCTGCACTCGTTAGAAATCATAAGAATATCGTAAAACTGATGAATTATATCGCTAAACAGGAAAAAAAAAATATCGATAATATTGTTTAGCGATGATGGGAAAGTTGTACAAAGTTATTCTGCTTCTTGCAAAATCAAGCAAGGAAATTTACACCACTTATAAATTAAAATTAAGAGAAATAGATATTATTTTCTCCCTTTTTTGTATGGTTACAAGATTATTAGCGGCTAGAAGTTTAATTTTCAGATATTCACAATAATTTTTTTTTTAAAAAAAAATACTACATGTCGACATATTTAGACTCTGTAAATATTTTTACTGATATTGTACCGATGAAAGGAAACAACCTTAAGTTTGTCAAATATATGTTTGATGACTAAACAAAATTTAAAATGCACAAACGTAAGACAAAGATAACTACTCCCTCCATTTCATTCTATATAAACCTTGTTGGCTGATATATATATATATAAAAGAAAAAAAGACAATCTTTCAAATTTATTAATTTAAATAAATTATAATATTTTTGTGGTTAAGAATTATTATAGTGAAGATAAAATGGAAAATTTTAGAGTTAATCTTATTTTAAATAAAAAAACGCTATATATGGAAAAAAGTTCAGTGGCTATATATTTCGCACATATTTTCGGGGTATTCTAAGCATTTCTTGAATAACGATGGAGAAAATTAAGGTGATATATATCACTATTAAAATTATTATTTCTTACGGATAAAATATTCAGTAGCTATTTTTATTAATATTTTGATTGAATTGATGAAAAAAAATGATTGTTTGATATTGTTTTTTATCATATATTTTTTTCAGTGAACTGATTCGCTGAAAAATGAATTAAAAAAATTATGTTTTATTGCATAAATTTTTTACTAATACGCCATGAGAATAATCTTTATTTTGAATAGTATTATATATAATGAGTGACACTTAAAAAAATATGAGAAATGAAGAAAATGATGAGAGAGAAAGAGAGAGACTAACATGAGTAGAGCAAGCTTTGTGAATAAGAAGTGGAAGAGCTAGTTTGAAGAAAGAATGGTCTTTCTCTATTTATACACATATCATAATCTATATTTTAAATTAATAATTAAATAGCAACAAAAGTATTATGTTATATATATTAAAAAAATGATTAGTGCCGTTTCGCGGGGGTCCATTTTACTATTGTTACTTTTGTTTTAATTATTTATTTATTTAATTTAATTTGACATAAAATTTTAAATCTTTTGATTTTTCAAGAAAGTCGCGCGGGAACCCCTGCAGCATACAAATCTGTGGACTAACACCCACAGAAAAACTGTCGAAATCGCAGTTTTCTATTCCTTGGCTCATAAAATCATACTAGGCGTCCCTCCGCCGTCGCCGGGCCACCTAGACCCCTTGCCCGGCTCATTGCGGACCCACTTGTATGATTTTTTAAGAAAGTTGTGCCGGAGCCTCCTGCAGCGCCAAAATTCGTGGGCTAACACTCACACAAAACTACATTGTATATTTCTTGTTCCTTGCCACATAAAATCCTACCATGCGTACCCGGCCACCTTAGCCTTTTGTCGAGCTCATTGCGAACCCACTTGTATGATTTTTTGAGAAAGTTGCGCTGGAGCTCCCTACAACACCAGAATCTGTGGGCTGACATTCACAAAAAACTGCTGAAATCATTTGTTTCTTGTTCTTTGGCCTATAAAATCCTACAAGGCGTCTCACGCTGCCCTCAGGCCACTTGGACCTTTTGTCGGGATCATTGTGCACCCTCTCGTATGATTTTTTTGAGAAAGTTGCGTCGGAGCCATCTACAGTGCCAGAATCTATAGGCTAACACTTATAGAAAACTGTCGGAATAGGCTGCTTCCTGTTCCTTGGCCCATAAAATTCTACCAGGCGTCTCCCACCGCCATCTGGCTACCTGGGCCTCTTGTTGGACTCTTTGCGGACTCGTTCGTATTATTTTTCTAGAAAGTTACACCGAAGCCCCTTGTAGCGCCAGAATACATATGCTAACACCCATAAAAAACTGTCGAAATCACCTGTTTATTGTTCCTTGGATCATAAAATCCTACCAGGTGTCCCTTGTTGCTGTCGAGCTACCTAGGCCTCATGCCGGGATCGTTGCGGATCCACTTGTATGATTTTTTAGAAAAGTTGCGCCGGAGCCCCTCCAGCGCTAGAATCCGTGGGCTAGCACTTACAGAAAACTGTCGAAATCGCCTGTTTCATATTCCTTCACCTATAAAATCCTATCAAGCGTCTTCTGCTGTTGCTGGACCATTTAGGCCTCTTGACGGGCACGTTGTGGACCCACTCGTGCGATTTTTTCGGAAAATTACGCCGGAGCCCCTTGCAGTACCATAATCCATGGGCTAACACCCACAACTGAAATCACATGTTTCCTGTTCTTTGGCACATAAAATCCTACCGGGTGTCCACTGTCTTTGTCAGGCCATCAGGCCACCTGGGCCTCTTGCTGAGCTCGTTGCAGACCCACTCATATAATGCTTTGCAAAAGTTGTGTTGAAGCTCCTTGCAGCGTAAGAATCCGTGGGTTAACACCCATAGAAAACTATCAAAATCTATCATTTCCTATTCCTTGGCCCTTAAACTCCTACCAGGCATCCCCTGCCATTGTCGGTCCACCTGGGCCTCTTGTCGAGCTCGGGATCCACTCATATAATTTTTTAGGAAAGTTGCGTCGGAGCCCCAAGCAACGCCAGAATACATGGCCTCACACTCACAAAAAAACTGCCGAAATCACCTATTACCTGTTCCTTGTCCATAAGATTCTACCAGCCGTCTCCCATTGCCGCAAGTCCACCTAGGCCTCTTGTCGGACTCATTACGATCCCACTCATATGATATTTTGGAAAAATTATACCAAAGCCTCCTACAGCACCAGAATTTGTGGACTAACCATTGACAAATTCAAGTTGAGATGAATTTGCTAAGCTGAACAATGACTAAGTTTGAAGATACACATTTAAATATTGTCATGAAAATGAGAGAGCTAATAATGACTAAAATTCATTTAAAACCCCTCCAAAATAATGACTGTTTTTGGGGACCATTGTTTTTGCAATTGTTTGAGTTAATTAGTGAAATCTATTATATGTATTTTAAAGTTTTATTTTAACTAATCAAAATAGGTTCTGGATCAAAACTATATTCATCGCTACATGTTTTGTTCAACATTTTAATAGACTAAAATACTTTTCTTATTAATTCAAAATTTTAAAAAAATGGAATTTTTTTCTGTTGAGCTATTTGAAATGGATAACTTTGACGTCCATTTATAATTAAGAAGTAGTAGTTTAACTTTAAAGATTAAAGAAAAGAAATTAATTTAATTATCTAATTAAATGATTGCTTTTATACAGTGCCGATTTTATAAAATTTCAATAAAAAATTTTCAGCTAATAATTTATTCTAGTGTTCTTTTTTCAAAATTATAATATTGGCCCTCAACTAAATTTTGTGATGATTTAAAATTAAAATAAATAATAAAGCATTTTAAGGTATAATTGAAATTTCTTTCTTTTATCATATCACCCTTAGAATTAGTAAAAGAATGTACATAATATCATGTTCATGTTCCGAGATAATATATCATACCCAATGTGCTCATAATTAAATAACAAAAAAGAAGCTATATCCCATTTTTTTAATATTAAAAATAATAATAATAATAATAAAAAATCTCAATTCAAATAATACATAAGTAAAATTCATCCACTTTTTCCTTATTTTAGATTAACAAGAAAGTATATTTTTATTTATTTATAAATAGTTGAAGGCCATTTTTAAAGTCAAATATAACGGTATGGTTTTGTTTAAAATAAAAAAGAAAAAACAGAAAAAGGTACAAAAACTAAATTGCTCTAATTTATATCACTATAAAATTAATAAATAGTCAAAAATGGCGATTCTTCACCTATCATGGGATCCGCTGTGGACCTATTTAGGATACGAAAGAGATTAGATTTACCTTTATATTATTATTAATTTTTAATAATATTTATTTGGGGATGGAGTACTAAATTTCATTTAAAATCTCTCTAAATAATGACTGATTTTGGGGACCATTATTATTTTTGCAATTATTTGACTTAATTAATGAAATATATGACGTGCTTTATATTTGGGGTGGACCCAAGAGATTTGTTGGCTCCCTTCATATATAATTATTTTAATTTTTATTAATTACTTTATATTTAATTTTTGATTAAGAATGACAAAAATCTCAATTGCTCTAACTTATATCATTAAAAATAAAATTGATAAATAATCCAAAAATGCCAATTCTTCACTATCATGTGATGCACTTGTGTGAGTTGAATTTTTAAATTTATAATTCCAATCAAATTAATAAAAGTCAAATTTTTAAATTTTCAGGTTTTTAGATTTTTTTATAAAGTCTTCATGCAACTCCTATAACTTAAACTAGGAATATTTTTTTAATCATGACAAAAATGCAATTATTTATGATATTTTTATTAATAAAATAAAATAAAACATGAGATGAGTGATAATATTATATGAAAATATTAAATCAAAGAAATAATGAAATCATATAAGATAAATATTGTTATGAATAAATCAAAATAAAAATAATCATTTTTTAAAAATAATAAGTCATTTCAATGTAAGTACGGCTATATTTACATAACTAACATTAAGGAAAATAATTAAGTTATGTATTTTCACTATGTAAATTAACTAATGTAAATGTTTTTTAAAAAAACATATTTAATTATTTAGAAGTGAACAAATCTAAATCAAAAATCGTATCAAATCGCAAATTGAGAAAAAACATTTGACTGGTAATTTAGTTTGAATTAATTTGGTGTTAAAATAAAAAATCTTACTATGTTTGAATTAGTTCGATTTAATTTTAAAAAGTCAACACGAGACCAAACCAACTCGACTTTATATTTATAATTTTTAGAATTTGTTTTACATAAAAATACATTTTGATATAATTTATAAATATTTCTTATGGTTTTCTTATACTAATGAACTATTTTTTGATCCATTCAAAATAAATCAGCCTGGATGAGGTGGACCAGTCTATATATATAATTTTAATATAAAATAATATACATTTTGTCTGTAATATAATTATTTGGACCACCAATCAAATATGTAACTTCCACTTTAATGATATCATAATTGTACGACCCTTTGTTGAATTAAATCAAAACTAAAAGGTACCAAATGTGTTTAAGTATCGATAAATAAAAAAAAGGATGCCTTTTATGTTGAGACAAAGAGGTTTAAAAGATATATGTAACCCACCCCCTACGCCCCGCACCCCTCCACCCCAAAAAAAAAAATTTAAAATTTAATGTACTTTAACAAAAGCACTATGGAAACTTTATTCCACCTTTGTTTTCATTAAAAACCTCAATTAATTCTTATTTGGCCTCAATTGCTCATAAGAGTTTTTAATATTTGTGTAAATACATGCAATCATTCTTGAATTTTTGCAACAAAACTTATCTTAATTAAATGGATATTTAAATGCCTCCTTAACACTCTTCGTCTATTTTTACTTGTTCACTATCTATTGTCTATACTAAAGATAGATGTCGAATAATAATTGTCTACTTTATGAAAAATCAAGAAATAATTTTACATAGAGTAGTTTCTAATTTATCATCATCATTAATTATAGTCAATTTCCTATTACATTTTTCAAGATACTATATTAAATATATTCAAAAGATAATTTGATAAAATTACTTTTATCAGTTAGTACTTCTTAATCTCTGTGTCAATTTATTGGATAGAGAGGAAAAAAATTGAATCTATAAAATTATAAACATGATATTTTTTATTGGCTATTATATAATTACTTTTAAATATTTTTTCTTCATATATTAACTCTTTAAAAAATATGTAAATTTTCTTATAAAATTTGTGGGGTTCTCTCTCTCTCTTTTTCTTTTCTAAAAGAAAATTCTCTTTATTTTGTTTTCTTCCCTAATACATCTTTTTCTTCATTGCAACACCTTTTTTCATCCATTTTCATCCTACCTCTATCAACAATTTGTGTTCTACTAATCCCTTAATAATCTGTTAAATTCAATATCAACATTATATGGTTGACATTGATTTCACTCTATATTATTATTGATATCAATTCTACAAATGCAAACTTTTTTAAATTTTGAGTCATTCATTCTGATTTCTACTATTTTATAGTGTAAAAATTATAGATCTAACTATTTGCGCAGTATAATTCTTCTAGCGAAACTAATTCAATTGAGCTCTGTGGCCTCAGTCAAAAATGAAATTGTGATGATATTGTCGATATAATTTGGTCAGTTGGAACACACTAATATTATCGATATGGTTGTTAATGTTGTTCTTATAATACCTTATTGCATTGGTGATGCAAATGGTAAAATGATGTTTGCTCATGCAACCAATGCTCAGGCAATATTTGGTGTTTAGTGAATTAGGTTACTAACATTGTCTATACAGCTCGAACCTTTTCCTTTATAATCGATATCACGTTATAACTTAGTATTACCTTTTCTTATGAAATAGTTGTCGAACACCATGTGCTTAACCATTTGAGTATTTCAGCTGCTTGTTTTACTCATCTTGAAATCAGCATGGTTAGGTTGACACATGTGAAAACTGAACTTATTTTTAGAGGTGTGTAAAAATCGAACCGATAAAAATATTATTGGATTATTAGATTATTGGGTTCTTAATGCTTTTAGAAAAAAGATCATTGGATTATCGTTTCTATATCGATTTTAACCAATAATTTACTATTTTACCCCTTCGTAAATATTAAATATTAGTAATTTAATAGTAATAGAACACTATAACAATACTTTATCCATTTTAATCTTTACGATACTTAAGTGCTTAGTTATCCACTTTTATTTTAATTTGTAATTAGCTAATTATAACGTTTGTAAACATAATCTTCGTACTCTATCTATTTTTCGTTAATGCAAATTCTCATTCTTATTTTTATCAGATAAACCGAACCATTAAGGATTTAAAATCGATAAACCGAAACCGATAAAAAATATTTTATTGAATTCTTATTGATTTAACATATTTAAAAATCGAAAATCAATAAATCAAACCAATAAACCAAATCGAACCGATCGAGGCACATCCCTACTTATTTCTCGTTTTTGCTCTGGAATAAGAATTTTACTGTTATTTCACTAAGGCTGTGCGGTGCAAGTATTACATGCATGTACTCATAAATCATTATTACTCTTAATTCACTAAGACTTGTTAGTAATCCATTACATACATGTACTCATAAATCATTATTACTGTTAATTCACTAAGGCTTGTTAGTAATCCACATTGTTAGTGTGAATATTTTAATATTAATATTAAAAATTTTAAAAAATCAAGTTAAAAGCACCACGCTACGAGTCTTCGCAAATGAGAAAATTCAGATCAGTGGAGAAAGTGGACATATTTGGCAATATGACAAATGTAGTGGGCATTTTCGGAATAGTGACACCTAAAATTTCTGCATATGTTTCACACTCCTCCATTTGTCTCCCCCAGTGGCGCAGACTCGCAAAGTTCCTCTTCCCGCTCTCCTCCATTTCGAGTAACTCTCGAAGATCTCTGCGATTTTACTTCCATGTCATTGCGTTCCTATGTAGTTTATACTGCTAACAGTTTCTTGTGTGATTTTTTTTTTCAGAAATGGCGAAAGTTTTAGGATTTCTGGTACTAGCATTGTCTGCATTGATCTGTGAAGCGGCAATCTTCAAGCCTATCTCCGATTCTCACCGATCTGCTGCATTGGAGTTATTTAATCCCGCTCATGGATCTTTGTCGAGGTTTGACTAAACCCTCACTAAAACTCTTCTTTCTCTGGATCAATCCGTTATGTCTCCAATCTCAGGCTAGTTGGAATCAGCTATATGAGAATTGTACAGAGCTTGATTCACGTTGTTCTCATGAATGAGATCATAGCATATGTTGAAATCATATTTGGGGCGTGCCATATATTTGTCTGTAAGAAGGCTACGTTTTGGGGCCTCGCATGTGAGTTTAGCCCACTGATCTGTGCAGAATGATGTGAACTTGTCCCTGTTAAATACTCAATTGGGTAATGATAGTATAGATGTAATCTTTTGGATGGCTGGTAGACTGAAGATGGGATGTAGAATACACTGTACTGTTGTCAGTATGACCATTCAACTGCAATTGGGATTTGGGTTCTTCTTCTGCCTTTCTTTTTTGGGGAGCTAGGTTGAGATGGTGCATGCACGTGATGAGGAAATGCATGGATGTTCCAGTGCAGAAGTGTGAGATGTTGGCTGTGGAGGTAGACTTAAGAAATATTGGGAAGAGGTGGTTAGACATGACATGACTTTACTTAGGATGTGGCCATAGATAAAAATGTGTGGAGGGCGCGAATTAGGGTAGAAAGTTAGTTGGTAGGAGTGTGTCCATTCTAGTAGGTAGGATAATGCTATGCTGTAGTTTCTTGTTTTTCGATTTTGTTGGTAGTTGTTTCGTGTAGTTTGATTGGTTGTATTATTTGGTTGTAGTACTGTTCTGCTACTATCTGTTGTTTTGTTTCCTACCTATTGTCTCTTGTACTTTCATTACGCCTTTTTAATATGTTTTGTCTTGAGTCAAGTGTCTATCGGAAACAATCTGTCTACCTCACCTCTGAGGTAGAGGTAAGGTCTGTGTACACTCTATCTTCTGGGGCCTCACTATATGGGAATACACCGAATATGTTGTTGTCGTTGTGTTGTTTTGCCTTTCTTTTTTGGGATTGATTGGTTTAATTTCAGAGTCTATCAGGAAAGCGTGAAAATAACTGTAGTGTGTTTGGGTTGCATAAGTGTTCTAGAAAGATGAACTTTATATATTCTGTATGTGGAGGATAGTATTAATGGACAATGAGCTCTAACTATGTGTAGTCTGTTTTTTTTTTCTTGTTTGGTAAGAATAATTTAAGGGTAATATATTGTTAATTCGTTATTATGGGTAGTTCCTACAAAGGATCAGGCTAATGACATATACAATGCTTGAATTCTTTATATAGATGTTACATTGTTGGTTCTCATCCTTCAGAGACTAGAATGTAATATGATCGTTCGACAAACATTGAGTAAACAATTTTCTGTATTATATTTAGTAGTTTCCATAGATGGGTTGTTTTCTGATTAGCAGAAGAGCAGTTTATAAATTTTCTCCGGTTACTGCATTGAAGAATCTTAATGCAAATTGTTTCGTAGCAAGAAATAAGTGGAAAAGGGGAACTATGTTTGGCTACTTCTGGAATAAGCTGTTTTCAGAATCAATAGGAGACTGAACATATTTTATGTGCATTCGACTATCTGTGTTAACATCATTCACCTATTAGAAAAATTATAATTGGCTCTCAAGGGAAATCCCTCTGTTTCCATTCACATTATACAACTTCATGTCTCGTAATAACTGTGTGTTCTTGAAATGAAAATGATGCATGCTTAATATGTTTCTCATGTTACCTCTCCAGTCTTGAAGAAACATATGAGGTCTTAAGGACCTTTAAGGTTCTTGGAATTGAAAAACAGCCTGATCAAAGGGCTGCTACATGTGGGACGGTGGTGGACACTCTGTCATCTCCTTCTTCAGAATTGAAAGATCTGTTCCAGGCATTAAGAGTTAATGGGTTATTGAACTGCAAGCTTAACAAGAAGACATTTGCAGTATGTTTGAGCTGGATGAACTGTTTCGATATACTGATTAAAAACCAGCTTAAATGCATAATATTCACTTTTCTTGCTTTCTTTTTCTCAAGGGCATAGCCCAAAGACTTAAGGATGCTGTGAAAGGTGCCAGCTCACTTCTTGACTACTACTACTCAGTTGGAGGTTTAGTTCATATCAAGGTAATGCATGGGAAAATGCCTCTTATTTTCTTTTCTATTGAAACTATTAGAACTCATCCATCAATCTCGGATGGAGCCAAAGATTGACTATTTTTTGGCCTTGGAGTATGATGGAATAAAGCAAAATGG
>JAOTQR010000086.1:17612405-17623830 GCA_025774065.1 Solanum ossicruentum | reverse complement strand
AGCGGGAGCCTTTTGAGGCACTGGGGTATGTTGTTGTTGTTGTTGTTGTTGTTGAAACTATTAGAACTGACATCCTGATTCATCAATGGTTCCATCACCTCTAATCCTTTGAAATAAAAAGAAAAATGGAAATGAAATAAAAAGAAAAATGGAAAAAGAAAAGAAGAAGCATCTAAATGTAGCTATTCTTTCTTCTTGATAACATCTGTAGATCTCATGATCCGCTTGTGTATTGTATGTGCTTCACAAGGACATTGTATTTAGTCAGGAGTGATTTCTCTATTTCTCACAAGTGATGTTCACTTTGTAGGGCCTAAGTTCTAACGTGGATGTACATCTTGAAAGTGCCGATTCAGTTGTCCGCGCCATAAAGGTTTCATTTTATGTTTCACATTTGCACCAATACTGGAGTTTGAACTTTTTTGTCTTTATGAGGTGTTCGGCATGACATTTGGCATTCTTGACAGGCTCTTAGCCAAAGTGATGGAAGGTGGCGTTATAGCTCCAACAATCCCGATGCTAGCACTTATGCTGCAGGTAATTATTCTCTATTCCTATATCAGAAAAAGCCAAGTCTCTGTAGGACAACTTACTTAAGGTTCTTAAGTACTTAGCCGACATTTCTGGAAATATTTTTTGAAAAAGTAATTTTTGGTTAATGCTTGTGGATAACAGAATGTCTGATTTGGTTAGTCTTGTTTCAAGATTCCCAAAGTTCATATATTCTGGAAACAACAAAAATAGCTATTGGTTACTTAAAAGCCACTAGAAAATGTATTCCGAAAAGAAAAACTGTCTTTCTAAAACCACACAAAATTGTTTTCATTGTTTAGAGAACTTTTTGAAGAGAAACCTAACTCAAAATAATCATACAGTGTTTTCTGTGCATTTTCCTGATAAAACACGTTTTACAGGAATTGCACTCGAGAGCCTGGCTGGTGTCATTTCATTAGCTTCTTCTGAGATTGATCAATCTTTGGTGGGTAAAATTTGTCCTCTTATCATCCTTCAGGAGTTTAATTCATACTGCCATCATCATAACTCGTAAAATGGTCTTGTTTTGCTACCCACAAGCTTGCAATTAAATGTGGCCTAGCTTGCATTTTATGAAGAGCCGATGAGACTAATGCAATCACCTCCTGATGGTGTTTCCTTCAAAATGTGGCTCTATGGATTATTTTATTGAGATTTTCTATGTCACAACTACACCAGCCATCTTTTTTACTCTTCTAATGTCCGTGTCGTTCATAAAGAGAATTACTCTGTAGTTGATCTATGTCCTTGCTGGACTTGTTAGACTAGTAGGACTAACTTAAAAGGTTAAAATTATGTATTTCTTTCTTCGAAGAGTATCTGTATATAATATTATTTCACGCGTTGCACATGTTGCTTCCAATATACATACAAGTAGACACCGACATAACAAGAAATATCAAGGGAGTAGAGTATCGTTTTCATGAAGAATTGGCACCAAGGGTTGCTAAGCGCACCAAGATTGACGCAATTGTATTGTGTAGACTACACTTCGTGATGAGATTATTAGTGTAACTACTAATTAATTGAGGTATCATTAATGATGATTATAATGCTTCCAGAAAGTGGTCAAGGCTTTAGGACTATGATTTTTCTCAACATTTCATTTAGGGGGTGTTTGGATTAGCATTTTTAAGTAGCTTATAAGCTAAAAGCCATAAGTTGGCCCTACCCAACTTCTGGCTTTTAGCTTATATTTGTATTTTTTGGCCAAACATTTTGTCTTTCCAAAACACCTCCAAAAATAAAATAAGAGATTAAAAGTCAAACTACTAAGAGTAAGTCAATCCAAACACCCTCTTAATTGGTTTCACCTCTGTACACTTTATTTCAATGTATTTGGTCGTTATCCTGGGGCAAGTATCTCCTACTTGCAGATTATCTTATCTCTCTTGACCTATTTCTATATTCTTATGTGAATAAAAGGTCAATTTGGTGCATGAAGCATCTGTCAGTCACGTGGAGTCTGGAGAAGGGCTGCAACCTAAGGGTGGTGTGATGTAGGCAGCAACTCCACAATATTCTTATGCAAATAACATTAATTAAAATGCTCTGGTGTGCTGTTCAATAAAGGGCTGCACAATGTTCGTTGGTATTTTGTATATCCTATTATAAACATAAATCAAACCAGCATATCTAGTTATCCTGATCCTATCATACTCAAATCTTACGTTATTAATTCTCTTTTCTACTCGCAGTAAGATTCTTTAGACAAATCTAATTGATGGCCAATCAATTAAACACATACACAGAAGTTGGATAAGTAACTTAATAACCCACATTCATTTTGATATATAGTGAGAAAAGTGCATTGTAAAAGTAAAATGCATGTTGACTTCCATCATGTTCCTAGAATAATGAACTTCACCAAACGTGAAAGTAAGAGTATCCAATATCATAATCCTAAGGAGGAAAACTCTAGTGGAGAGGTTTCCTTCAAGAATCTTCTCTCCTCTTCAAATTCTTGCCTGAAATTAATCCTTGATCTAATAGTGGAGAATTCTTTAAATATGTGGATGGTGGGAATTCTGTAGCTAATGGAACACAGGTCTCTTGTAGCGCTGCATGACCACATCCGATAGAGTCTAGGCATTAGGTGTCTTAATTATATCTGGTAGCTATGTTATACTTCTCTGAACTTAGTCCCTTCTTTCAGCTCTTTCAGGCCTCCATCTTGTTCAGTAATTTTTTCCTTGCTCCCATGCTGATTTCTTTGGTTTCTGTGTGGTCCTTCACCAGCTGAATATCTTTCAGAAAATAATTGAACCTTATTATTTAACCACACCCAAGTAAGTCACGTTTGAAGCATCAAGCAAGTGTAGATTTCAAATTGTCACAAACGATATGAAACAACATCAAGAACAAGTGCAATGTACTTCAAATTCGACATGGGATACTCTCTTTTGTCTATAGTTTCAGCCAGCATTCTGCGAGAAAAGCTACATTCCGTGCCTTGTTTCCAAATATAGTTAGTCTTCACCTTTTTCCTTCCTAATAATCCAAGTAAAACATTTCACCATAAATTTTACTTGCGTATTCTAACAGCTCAAAGTAGATCCATCCTTTTTCTTTATGATGCCACCGGCGATGTGTGATATCAGTGACATCATTTTGAGCTGTCAAGATAAAATTGGCATTGAAGATCAGGTGGACAGTAGCTATTACGGAAGTGGGTTACACTGGGATGTATTTCATATGCAGTTATATGGTTGTCGCTAAATGTGAGTTTAAGTTTTACAATTCAAGATTTAACAATAGAGAATGATTAACAAAACACTCTGTGATTGCCTTCCTTCTCCTGTTGGTTAAATATCCATGGGTGTAAAGAGGTGGTGAAAGGATAAGAAACTTTAATAATGTTGTTGTTGTAATATTTTTGTTTTCTTTTTAGTTAAAAAAGGATGAGTAAATGTAGTTATTTCTTTGAGCAAACATGCATTCAGGAGATGAAGCACACATTAAAGTCATTCTCTTGACATTTGAGTCGCTTATCATAAAATAAAGACCAACATTTCTACTTACTTGATTTGAAGGTTTTTATGGCTATGTGTCTATTCTGTCCTCAGTTTGATCATTATGTCAGGTTGTATGCCAAAGTTCTTGCATGCTTTAGTTGGTTATACATAATGCCATTAATATTCTTATTTTTGTTTATTCCCGCTCACGTAATTCTGTGTAATATCTTCTGTATTTTGTATTCAACTCCATATTTACATGGCATTGGCAGATTAACATGGTGAAAAATGACATATCAAAGCTTCTTGATGGTCTGGAGAAATATGGTATATACCTCTTTTTTCCCCTTTTTGTGAGCTGGTGGAGGTGACAGCTTATAACAGAAATTTCAGAAGTTTCCTTTGTTCTAATAAATGAACGTCTATGATAATATTCCTGTTATATCATGTTGCAGATGATGGAGCCTATTACTTTGATGACAAACTTGTTGATGCTCATGGACATCAGGGTCCCCTCTCATCTTCATCAGCTGTAGTGTGTGGGATTACAGCTTTTGCTGCAGTGTCTGCTGAAAATTTAAATGTATGTTGTGTAGTACATGTCATTTTCTTTCTGTAATTTGATGACGATAATGCCACCCATGTCTTTTTTTCTTTTGAACAAAGCCTTCTAAATCCAAATTCCTTTATGATGTGCAGCTTCCAGGTGACAAAATTCTAGGTTTGGCAAGGTTTCTCCTTGGTGTTGGAGTTCCTGGAAATGCAAAGGACTTGTATTATCAAATTGAAGCATTGGCTTCTTTGGAAAGCAATAGGTTCATTTCTATAAGATGTTTTGTTTTGGGCTTTTTGCTGGTAGAGTTGAGATGTCACTGCTGCAAGCAGGCCAGCACCATTCCTATACGTACATATCATGCATTTCATGAAATGCAGGGTCTCCATTCCATTGATTTTATCACTCCCCACGAGTGTCCTTTCGTTGACTAGAAAGGACCAACTTAAGGTGTGACATTTTTTATATAATTCTCTTGAATTCTGAATACATTACTCTATATTTCTTTCATAATTGCTTTCCTTATGTTCCTTAATTTTCTGATTTAGACTATAAAGTCTTTTGAAACTATATTTTCCAGTTTTGGGTGTTTCTTTAGTGATAACTTGAGACATAGAGGTCTCTACAAAAATAAGATCCAGAGGGGGTATGCTCCAAACAATAAAAAATGGCTTTAATGAAAAGCACTGAAAAGTGTCGAAGTCTGATGCTGCTTTTAGCTAAGAAATTACTTAATATATAAAAAATGGCACACAGTGAAAACATAAAATAACTAAAAGAAAGCCAATATAAGGGTGGAGGAATTGAAATTCTGTCATTAAAAAAAAGTATGTCAAAATAAAAACTTTGTCAATCATGTCCTAGACCATATTAGTTTTCTTTATAAAATATATTATTAAATTTCTTAAGATCGAGATGGCATAATGCATTTTAAGTTTTTAATTCAGACATATCAAATTAGTTGTTTTGCTGTGTTTGCCACCTTTTTCTAGCAGAGCTCATCTATTTTTTAAATTAATCTTAACCTTTTTATGGAAAAAAAAAACAGTTGGTTGACTGGTTTTAGCTATGACACCCCCTCATTACCTCGGTGCCATCACCTAATCTCTGTATAAACTAGACAAAGCACATAACCTACTTTGTGTCTAGTTGCAGTTTTTTAGCATGGTTCATGTGTGCCTCTTTAACAGTTATTCCTCTTGGGAGAAACATGATGCACTCTTTGTTGTACCATGTATCTGGTTATCTTGTTGCTCCAATATGTTTTCGCCATCATATCTGAAATCGATGGACTGTTACCTTTGATTCAATTAGGTAAATGTAAACACTGTTTTGGGGGCTGCTGCACCTTCTCTGACAGTCAAACTCAAGCAGATTTTCAGCTCTGGTTCAAAGGATGCCTCTGTTATTGATCAGGTGCTAAGGGACTTTTGTTTGTGATCTCGTGCATGAAATATACCTGTTAATATTTTCTTTGAAATTAGTTTTAGCATCTCTGCTTTAACTTTGTGAATGTTTGTCTTCCCCCATGATAAAGGATCTCAAATTTGACCATAAAAATGCTGTGCATTACTTGGATGCTTTGCCCAAAGACATTGATGTTGGCAATTACATTTTCAGTTTTGAGGTATGGCATCTTCTTCTCTTTCCTTACCAAAATTTGCTTCCTGTGTCGATCTTTGTTTGACCAATTTATGTTTCTTTCCACTTGATGATCTTGTAGATTGTTCTTCATGATTCAGAGCATAAAATGATCTATGCAACTGGAGGAAGAACAAAAGTACCCATATACGTTACAGGAGTTATTAAACTTGATAATGCAGAGATTTCTGTTCTTGACGGTGATCTTGGGAATGTTGAAACTCATAAAAAGTATGTTCTTTTCCATTCTTATCCTTCTTAGCTCCTCCGTGATATCCATTTTGAAGATGTTACCTTTTTTAATCATTGGCTGCCCTTTTAACCATTTTTTTGCACATATTAGTTATTTATAGTCAATGCCATCAGTGCAACTTATATCTGTTTCAGGTAGGTGATACTGTCAATTCAAAATAAGGAA
This sequence comes from Solanum ossicruentum, assembly GCA_025774065.1. Taxonomy (NCBI): domain Eukaryota; kingdom Viridiplantae; phylum Streptophyta; class Magnoliopsida; order Solanales; family Solanaceae; genus Solanum; species Solanum ossicruentum. The sequence continues at coordinate 17,617,730 of JAOTQR010000086.1, read as the reverse complement.
CACAGATACATGTTTTTTCTCTCTTTTCCTCTTGTTCTTAAAGCTATTTTGTTATAGTATTTAATTTTGTAATTTATTTTTACTACAGCTGGCTTTTATTCACTTCTACTTACTGTACATAGTTGTTTTTAATAATTTAAGTTACTTCTGACAACTGGTAGAGGTTCAATGCTTATGAAAGTAGAGTCTCTACAGGAGCTGTGAAACTTATTTACCCAACTGTTATTTAAGGACCCGTTTTAAAGGTTATAATATTCAGTTTCTTTATCATTGTTCAACCCGACATTTTCTGCCTATGGTTGATTGCAGAACTTGTAAGTTTTTCAATTCCAAAAAGTTATATGAGTCACGTAACAAGCTAGGTTGCAGGAATGCTCATAAAGTCAGTAATTTTTTATTTGACTTGGAATTTTATTTTTTTGTGGTTTGACCTTTCTGTACTTCGTAATGACTTTGGAATTTTATTTTTTTGTGGTTTGTCCTTTCTGTACTTCGTAATGACTTTTTTGGTGAGATAAAAATTTGAAAAATTGGCACCAGAATACATGTAATAGTATGCCAATAAATTTGGTGAAGTTTGATGCTAGATTGGCACTACCTATCTTCTCTTTCCATTGAACTTGTTTTAGCTTGAAAACCTGGAGGGCGTATCTCATCTGAATTCTCTCACTTTACAAGGCACAAGTAAAGCACTGAAATTCGTGTGTTCTAACTTCTTTGTTTAGCCGTGTGGAACCGTCTTCTATTATTTACGCAGAAATTGTATGCATTAATTTTTCATAAGCCTTCAGTAGTTTATCTTTTTCTTGGGGGTGTTTCATACAGGCTCGATTTAGCTGGAGAGAACTCCATCTCTTTATCAGCAAACCATCTTCAAAAGTTACGGCTGTCATTTCAACTGACTTCTCCTCTTGGGCACGCAGTGAAGCCACACCAGGTTGGGATCCTGATTTGTGTTCAATAACTTGCACTCATATTATCCAGCTGGTGGACTTATGAATGTTCTGCAGGCTTTCCTCAAGTTTAGTCATGAGAGCAAGATGGAGCATATCTTTGTGGTGGGGAATTCTGGAAAACAATTCGAAATAATACTAGTTAAGTTCTTATATTTTTTCCTGTACTCTGTTGCAACTGCTTAACATAATGTGGACATGTTTTAGGAGTTCAATACGAACTCCAATTCCAAGAAGAAACGTGTGCAGTTGCCTCTAACTCCAAAACTGATGATCTCTAAAGGAGCTAATCACTGAAACTTTATTGGCATTCTGTCTTGTGCTCTTGTAGGATTTCCTTGGACTTGTTGAAAAGTTTTTCTATCTATCGGGTAAATATGATATTCAACTTACTGTTGGAGATGCTGTAATGGTATGTGCAGATTCCAACTTCAATAAAGCTGCATATAGTGCTATATTTTTACATGCTATAAAGAAATTTGGATGTTGGATCTGAAACATTTTACTGTATCTTGAGCTCTGACCAGTTTGTTTCCTCCAGGAGAACTCATTCTTGCAACTCTTCGGTTCTGTTGAATTAGATTTGCCTCAGCCTCCAGAGAAGGCAACACGCCCACCTCCTCAGGCTGTTGACCCTTTCTCAAGATTTGGGCCCAAGGCAGAAATAGCTCACATTTTCAGGGCTCAAGAGAAAAGACCTCCGAGGAACCTTTCTTATGCATTTCTAGCCCTTGTTCTTTTGCCATTTGTTGGATTTTTGGTTGGGGTAGGTTCTTTCTGAACCATGCTTGGTTTTTTAAAAAAGATTAGGTAAATGGAAAAAATAGCAGTGTCCCTCCCTACACTTAACAAAAGGCAAAAATATAACAAAAGAAAAGATAATAGCATTGGGATCAAATTCCGAGCCAATGAAAGGTGATTTCTTCCCATCTGTCTAAGTCTTGGTAGGTGGAGCTACCCGGTACTTATACTGATGGGGGTAATATGTAGCCAGTGAATTAGTTTTTGCACACTATCTTCCCTTGATGTCAACATTAAAGAGAAGAAAAAAGATGAGAAAATAGCTGGACGATTGGTTCTATTCAGTTTGGTGCTTTGTCTTGGCTTGGATGTGGAGCTTAACATCCTCTCTCTTGCCTAAAATGCCTTTGTTCTGGTTAATTTATCATGCTTTCATGTCTTTTTGAAGCTTTTGAGACTGCGTGTGAACCTGAAGAACTTCCCAACAGCATCAGCACCTGCAACATTTGCCATTCTTTTCCACCTTGCTATTGCAGCTGTTCTATCACTTTATCTTCTGTTCTGGTTGAAGGTTTGTCCTTTGGTTTCTTTTTTCTACCTGTATATTATTATAACACTCTTTTCTTCAAAAGAGCTGCATTTTTGGTTGCAGAGACCCATTTTTTAGTGGGTGGGTAGGAGTAATGGTTTATGATGGTAAAAACTTCTGTTAGGTATAGTTTCTTTTTTCTCTTTCTAGTTTTTTAAAACATTGGGTTGGGGTTTGGTTGGGGGAGGGGGCTTAGATAGAAGGAAATAGGTTCCCTATCTCTTCTTTTTCTCTCCCATTGCTCGAGTCAAATTACTGGTTGCTGAGGAATATTGGTAATTCAGTTCTTCAGAGGATATCCTTCAAGTTACAATGCTCATAATTAGTTATTGGAATTCTGCATTTTTAATTGCTAATAAGGTTAACTGAATCTGAGATTTTGCTAAAAGTTTAATCTGCTTCAAATGTTTTAATATATCAGAATCAGGCATTTATCAAAGGTGAAGTACAAATTATCATGTGGTTCTTTTGGTCCCATGACATTGGTGACTACAATTTCCTTCTCATGACTGCCATGTTAGCTGTTGAAAATGGTAGCTATAGCAGAAGCATCAAACTCTGCATTGTAGCTATCGTTTTCAACACCATACCAGGCAGTTTGATTGACCCTTTTTTTGATTGACCCTTTTTTTAAATGGTGAGTTAGTCCTGATTCTGCATGGGTAGATTTCTGACAGCTTTCTATATTTAGTGCCTCTTGATAAAAAAATTAACTGGTAGATCAGTACTTATAAGCACTGGCAAAGATAGAATCTGGAATAAGGATCCATTGCCTACACTTCAGCTTATCTTGTTTCAATTGTCAATGAAATCTTTAATGACCTGCCAGGGGAAATAAACTGCAGGGTGTTCAGCTGCCCTTGTAAATCCGTTGAAGGCTCTGATTTTGCATGCTTATTTATTTGTTAGAAATACTTTTGCTTGCCCACTCTCAATATTTTCTTGTTTTTCTGGATGCAGTTGAATCTGTTCACAACACTGAAAGCGCTTGGATTCTTAGGGATCTTCTTACTGATCGTTGGACACAGAACCCTTTCACATCTGGCTTCCACATCCGCCAAATTGAAATCTGCCTGATTTAGATAGATTTTGTTAACCTATAAATGTGACGTAGCAGGATTCTTCAAGAGAAAGAGGGTCAGATATACTCGAATCCTTTTTGTAGGACATTATTTATCACATTCAATGGTGAAAAATTCAATTTTTGCTGTTTCCTCTGCAAGAAGTGGTATCCTAAGGTGGTGCCTATTGTTCTCATTGGTATGATGAACCGTGCTTTGCCTTGCCTTTGGGAAATTCTCATTTGACAACTCTAATTAATATTGGGGGGGATTTCTATGGAACAACTCTGAGTGCTGGTTTGTAAGGAGGAGGAGGACTTCAGAAGGGAGGATAAGAAGGTTTGTGTAAATGAAGATATCGCATGAGATGATTTGGACATGTCATGCGTACGTGGTCTCAAGACTTACAATTGCATGATATCACTATATGTTTAGCTAAAGATAAGACACAATTAAAGAAAATTGTCCATATATAGGTGATAGTTACTACTTGGAGATAGATTTTCAATTCATAAATATTTTACTATTATATAATGTATTTTTTAGTTTTATTTTAGTAATCATGATGATAATGATATGAATTAAAATAATTAAATGAGGATTTATAAAGTTGATTTTAAATTTATTTTACAGGGGTCCGCAACGAGCCCGAACAAGACAATTGATTTATTGGGAATCTTACGTCGGCCCCATGTAGCCCAAAATTCGTGGGTTAACACTTACATAAAATTACCTAAATCGTTTGTTTCCTATTCATTGACCCATAAAATTCAATTAGGCCTCCGCCAATAATGCCAGGCCACCTGATCCTCTTGTCGGCTCGTTGTGGATCCACCCATATGATTTTTCGGGAATCTTGTGTCGGATACCCATGCAGTCCTAAAAATCTATGGGCTAACATTCACAGAAAACTGTCGAAATTGTCTGTTTCCTGTTCTTTGGCTCATAAAATCCTACCATGCCTCCGCTATCACCATCTGTGCTTCTTGCCGGGCTCGTTGCAGATTCCCCCTTATGATTTATTGGGAATCTTGCGCCGGACCTCCATGCAGCCCCAAAATTTATGGGCTAACACCCACAGAAAATTACCGAAATCGTTTATTTCCTATTCCTCGATCTATAAAATACTATCAAGCCTCCGCCAACGTCGTCGGACCACCTGGGCCACTTGTCGGGCTCGTTGTATAGTTTAGATGAATTAAACGAGTTATATAGATTTAAGCTAATTTTGTAGATCATCTGATGGAAAAACATCTTTATAGTTAAAATTGTTATTCTGAACCTATCACACAATTAATTCTTAAAGATGTAGTACCCCTTTTGGTGCTTGTGGTACAATATATTTGTCCTAACTTGAAATCAATATTTTTAATAAGCTTTAAAATGAAAAGGAAATGCACATTAATTTCTTTAAAATTCATAGTTAAAACAAAAAAAAGTTGAATACATAAATTGAATATTTAGCTATATTGGAGCAATGGTGATGTGACCCATCACTTTGTTTTTCATGAAAAATAGTTTAGACATAGACTTCAGTGGAAATCTATTCGTACTGTAAATTCAACTTTAGGTGTACTATAAAGGACAAATGTCATTATCAAACACCAAATTTAAAAATAATAAGAATATATAAAAAGTTTAAAGTTTTGAATTAAAAATATATTAAAATATTTTATAATTATTAAAATAATTAAATTTAAATGAATCAGTAACAAATTAATTATATTGTACTTACATATTCAAAAGAGAAGGAAAAAGAATACTCCCTTCGTCAAAAATTAATTGAACTTTTGAGATTTTTTTCAATGTTCAAAATATTTGAATTGTTCAAAGTTTAAAAATGAATGTTTGAATTTTTTTTTTCATATTTGTCCTTTTATTTATTAAGCCTTTATATTTTTTAAGAGATAAATTATATTACATATTTTTTTATTTTATAATGCAATAATTAAAATTATAGTATAAATTTTATTTTTAAATA